>PVKU01012969.1:0-31835 GCA_004027475.1 Anoura caudifer | reverse complement strand
TAACTCACTTCCCTGAAGCAATCCCTCCCTTAGTTCATGCCCATGGGTTGTGCATAAAAATAGTCTTAAAAAATAAAAAGTAAACTAAACAAGAAAAAAGTACTAACAACAAAAATTAACAATAAAGTCCTCTGCATATTTGTTCTACATTTGATACAGGGAGAAAAAATTGAATTATTAAAGTTTATTAAACAATTTACAATCATGTGTGTATTTCCTTTTTCTTTTCATCCATCATTTTATAAAGGAAATAGGTTGGTAATCATATCAGTAATTCACAACACATTTAACATCAACATTAAATCACAAAATAAAATTCTAGTCATATGGCTTAAAAAGGTTAGATCATGATGACTGAGATCAGGTTGAATTTATGAGTAACAATGACGAAATTACTGGTTCAACACATTTTTTAACAATATACTCTATAGGTTCCTATGGCACTAGGTGGGCTAGAAAAGAGGCCTGGGAGTGTGAGTACATCACAGCTATTGGTGTTTACAGAAAATTCTGATTGGCATTTTCAGAGCTTTTTGGAGCCAAAAGTGACTTTCACTTTCCCTTAAGATGGAGCATATTTTCACAAGCACCATTTGGATTCTTTGTATGATTCATCTTCAAGTAAGAAATGAAAAGGAAGACTATACAAAGACAACATCAGAAAGATGCTCCAGTTTTCTGGGATGAACCACTTCAAAATTTTAACAAGGATTCTGAGCATGTAAAAACACCTCTGTGAATGACTTAAAGTGCTTGTTACTACATGGACATTCAAGGGATAGTTTTTGAACTAAACCAAACAACAGAATCAAACATTCCAAAAGAGGTCTGAAGACACAGGAGATAGTCACCATATTGATCCTGTGTTAGGAAAAAAAAAAAAGTGGAATTCTTTGACCAAGGATTTACCCCATGTAGCTCACTTTAAGACTCTAATTTATGTTCCTTCCTTCTCATGACATGCTTCTTCCCAACATCACCTGCTAAAACTCCTACCCATGCTTCAAGGTCTTCATTAAGTTACTTTTTCTCAATTACTTTATTTATTATTTTCTAACTGGGTATTATTCCTGTGTCCTTAACCCATATAGTTTATTGTTGCTCTTCTTATGACATTCATTTTATTCACCTTTGGGTTATTATATAGTATTTATCTCCTACCCATTCTGTGCTTTTGGACTAGTGATTACTAAGCTTTCTTTATACATACTAAGTATTCTATAAATAGTTCTTTAACTGAATACAATTAATCTAAGGCAAAAATAATTTTTCACAATGATATATCACAGATTATAAATATTACCTTACCAAGACTGTGAGTTATAAAGAAAAACAAATGTTTCCCTTCAAAACATAAGCTGTGAGTAGGTTACAAAAACATATCTGTATTTATATTTAAATACAGTAAATTTATAAGAAAAGATAATATCTAAACCAAATCCTGTGAATATTGATTCAGATTCTTTTAAGAATATGTATTTTGGGGCAAGCTATGGAGGAACGACTGTTGATATGTGTTGTGTTCAGGTACCCAACTCCTTGGAGGCTCCTGCTTTCTGCTTCTTCCCACGGAGCCACTGTCTGATGAAGAGAAAGCCATCATGCTCCATCCAGGTCACCAAGAATATGAATTTTTTTCACTAGAAAATATTGAACACTTTAATCACCATAACATAAATCTTAATAATGTATACATTATAAAAGAAAATGTATTATGAAAATTAGTGCTGAATATAAAGCAAAGATCAGTATGGCAGGTACAAAGCACATGCCTATGGCCACTGCTGCAGCCTCCAAGCCAAGAACAGCTCTTGGAGACATCAGTAACAAAATCAGTGAACAGCCATAGGCCAAAGTGCCTCTGAAAAAGGAAGCAAAAACTTTAGCTGCTGGACGTTATTGCTAAAAAACTGCCAACTTTTACCTGATCCTATTTTGGCTGATACTTCTTCTCCAAGCTCAGTGAAATATCTAGATGTGCCCCTGCAGAAGATTATCTGTGTGTGGCTTTTTCTGATGTAATTCTTGCAGTGAATGATGTGCATGCAGATGAAGTTAGTCCAAACCTTTGAGGTGAATATGTGAAAAATATCTATGCTTATCTGAGACAACCTGGGGAAGAGCAAGCAGTCAGCCCAAAATACTTACTGGGTTGTGAAGTCACTGGAAACATGAGCTATCCTAATTGACTGGATGGTACAGGTTCAAATGAAATTCACCTTACTATAGGAGACCATGTACATGACTGTTTCCATTATTAATCGGTTCATGCAGAATAATTCTGTGCCCAAAAGGATGCTGCAGCTCATTGGTATCACTGCCATGCTTATTGTTGAGCAAATATGAACGCATCCTTTAGAAACTGGTGACTAACTTTGTGACTGACAACACTTAGACTAAGCTGCAAATCAGACAGGTGGGAATGAAGATTCTGTGAGTTTAAATTTTGGTCTGGAACACCCTCTACTCCTGCATTTCTATTCAGAGAACATCTAAGATTAGAGAGGTTGATGTGGTGCAACATACTTTGGCCAAATACCTAATGGAAATATGTTAAACTACAATAAGGTGCACTTTCCTCCTCAAATCACAGCAGGAGCTTTTTGTTTAGCACTGAAAATTCTTGATAATGGTGAATGAATGGACACCAGTTCTACAGCATTACCTGTCATACACTAAAGAATCCCTTCTTGTTATTCAACACCTGGCTAACAATATAGTCATGGGGAATCATGGGCTTACAAAGCACATGACTATCAAGAACAAGTATGTCACTTCTAAGCATGCTAATATCAGCACTCTAACACGGTTGAATTCTGCACTAGTTCAAGATTTAGCCAAGGCTATGGGAAAGATGTACCATATTTTTAGGACTATAAGACGCACCAAACCATAAGATGCACCTAGGTTTTAGAGGAGGAAAAAAATTTTGAAGCAAAAAATGTGGTAAAATATTTAATAACATAAATAACATAGGCTGCCACTCCCCCACACAGCAAGCCAGCTAAGCTACATTCGGACTATGATGCACCCCCCTTTTCCTCCCAAATTTGGGAGGGAGGTGTGTCTTAAAGTCTGAAAATACAGTAACTTAGGAACTTGATTTGGAGTACTATAATATCTACAAATAAAATTGGTACCATGTGTGATCTGTATATATTTTTTAAAAACTATGTATTTTCACATGAATGTTTATAGTGACTTTATTTGTAATAGTCAAAAATGAGAAACTACCCAATGACCATCAACAAAGGAGTGGATGGATAAACAAAAAATAAACAAAGCAATAAAAATTACCATATTATTGATACATACAGCAACATGGATGAATATGAAAGTAATTGTGCTGAGTAAAAGAAACCAGAGAAAAAGAGTATGCAATGTATGAATTCATTTATAAAAATCTCTAGAAAATACAAACTAATCTATAGTGAACAAAAGCTAATCTGTGGTTGCTTGTGAATGGGGAAGAGGTGGGTGGGAGACATTACCAAGGGGCATGTGGAAACTTTTGGGGATAAAGAAAATGCTATCTTGCCCTGGCTGGTGTAGCTCAGTGGATTGAGCGTGGGCCTGCAAACTAAGGGACCGCGGTTCAATTCCTAGTCAGGGCACATGCCTCGGTTGCAGGCCAGTTCCCAGCAGGGGATGCATGAGAGGCAACCACACACTGATATTTCTCTCCCTCTCTCCTTCCCCTCCCCTCTAAAGATAAAATAAATAAAATCTTTAAAAAATTTTAAGAAAATGCTATCTTGAGTCTAGAATGGTTTAAAGGGTATAACATATTATGTGAAGACTTATTAATTTGTGCACTTTAAATAGTAGTTTACTGTCAATTATATCTCAATAAAGTTTTTAAAAATTCTGCTAAAATATATTTTATTTTTTAGTTTTAGATTCACAGTAAAATTAAGCAGAAAGTACAGAGAATTCCCATGTGTCCCCTTCCCCCCACATATGTACAACATTCCCCATTTCAACACCCTACACCATAATGATACATTTGTACAACTGATGAACCTACACTGACACATCACTATCACTCAAAATCCATAGTTTACACTAGGGTTCACTCTTGGCATTGTATATTTTATGGGTATCAACAAATACATAACGACATGCCTTTATCATTATAACACTATACAAAAGTTTCACTGCCCTAAAAGTCCTGTGTTATGCCTATTTTATCAGTTTCTCTACTCTTACACCTGGAAACCAATCTTTTCATTTTATCTATAGTTTACCTTTTTCAGAATATCATATAGTCTGAAGCCTACAGTAGGTAACCTTTAGATTTGCTTCTTTCACTTGGTAATATGCATTTAAGTTTTCTTCATGGCTGGCAGATCATTTCTTTTTAGTTCTAAATATTCCATTACCTGGATATACCCCAGTTTATTTATGCCATTTACTGAAGGACACCTTGGTTGCTTCTAAGGTTTGGCAATCATGAAGGTGATATAAACATTCATGTGCAGATATTTGTGTAGGCATAAGTTTTCAACTCATTTAGGTAATTATCAAGAACCAAGATTACTGGATCATATGGTAAGAATATGTTCAGTTCTCAACTCTGTCTTCCAAAATGACTGCACCATTTTGCATTTCATTGCATTTTGCAATGAATGACAGTTCCTCAGTTCAATACATTCTTCAAAAACCTCAATGTAGTTCCATCTAGCTAAGAATGGGATAGGAATGAGGGTTACAGAAGTCACACATTTACATGTATACCATCACAGGCTTGGGATGGATCATAAGGGGTGCAATGATTCTTACCTAGGGGGTCCCCAAACCTCACTGTTGCAGTAGGGAAGACTGGAAGTTCATACAGTGTGCATTCTCTCCTTGAAATAAGTCAATTTATAATTTTACAAAAAGAAATTGCTGTGACAGCAATAGGAAATATGTGAAAGCCATGTGACTGGTGTATTATTTTCATGGAAGCATACTAATGTGGGAAAACAAATTATATTCAGAAGACAAATTAATAAGCAAAGGATCAGAAAAAGGAAAACAACTAAAATGATGTTTAATGTGGTAGACTGTTACAGCAATGGCCTCCACAAATCACACTTCCAGATACTAACATCCTTGTGTATTCCCCTTCCATGTTGACTCTGGGCTTGGACATTTGTCTTGCTTTAGCTGATGGAACATTAGCAAACTTGATACCAGCCAACGCTGGTAAGTGCTTGCACACTGGGGCTTGACTTTTTGGATTGCTTCCACCTTCATATGAAGAATCACAGGATGAAAGAATAGAGCCTCAACCACCCCAGTCATTGCAGCTGCACCAGCTAAGGCTCCAAACATGTGGGTGAAGTCATCTTAGAACACCCGCTTCTAGCCATGTCAATGAGTTCTGGTTAACCCAGCAGAATAACTGGAGAATTTGGAGAACAAATAAGTCATTGTTGTTTTAAATCACTAAGTTTTGAAGTGGTTAGTATTAAATAAATGGATATAATGGCTTATCGCAGAGAGAGCCTATTTTGTCAGCCAGAGATCCTTTTTAAAATGTAAAACATATAATGTAATTCCCCTGCTCAAAGTGCTATAATGGCTTTCTACTAAACTTAGAATGAAATTCGGTATCTTACTACAGCCTACAGATCCTACTTGTTCTGGCCCTTGGCTACCTTTCCAACTTCATTCTTCATCACTCTGTCTCTCACTCTTCTCCAGCTACAGTTGCTTTCTTGCAGTTCCTTGAACACACTGCACACATTTCTGTTTTAGGGCCTGTGGTGGAATCAGAGATGTGCCATTCAGATTGCCCTTCCAAGAAACAGCTTTCTACCATCTACAAAAAGCATGGTTAGCTTACAGTTTCCAGTATTAGCTGCACCAAGGTCCATCCACTTCATCTGAGAGAGCACACTATCCTTAGGGTAGCCCCTGGTCAAACAACTGAGCAAAGTCATCCCTAGACCTGAAATCTTCTTCCACACATATGCGGGTCTTGCTCAATTCATTAAAATTTCTGCTCAAATAGCACACTCTCAGAGAGATGTTGCCAAATCTAAAATAGCACCCTTTTGAATCTCTATATCTGCTTTACTTTTCTTGATAATTATATATTTATTTATTTAATCACTGTCCTTCCCACTAGAGTATAACCTCAATGAGGGCAGGACTCATCTGTCTTAAATCCCCATGCCTAGAACAGTGGCTGGCACACAGTAAGCACTCACTAAGAATTAGTAAAGCTCACTCTGTGAGAGTGAAGGAGGGAAGAAAAAAAACATACTTGAAAATTAGTATGCTCATTGCAATAAATTGAATGTTTGTGTCCCTCCAAAATTCCTATGTCAAAATTCTAACCCCCAATGTTAGGAAATCAGGAGATGGGACTTTTGGAAGGTAATTAGATCATGAGAGTAGAACAGTCAGGAAGGGAAGGGACTCCAGCAAACTTCCTTGTCCCCTTTCCACCACGCAAAGACAGTGCAAGAAGTTGGCAGTCCTCAACCTAGAAAAGGACGCCACCATAATCTAACTGCGCTGGCACTCTAATATCAGACTTCCAACCTCCAGAACTGTGAGAAACAAATTTCTGTTGTTTATAAGTATGTGGTATTCTGTCATAGCAGCCCAAACTAAGATCATTAAGAGACCAGAATCTGCAAGGTCAGTCAGGTAGCTAATTTTCTCTCATCTGTACAGGGCTTGAATACAGTAGAAAGAAACAGTTGAAGAGACAGCAAAAATGCTCTACCAAAAAGAACAATGGGGATTTGAGTGTACAGGTAAGCTTAGAAGCTAAAATAGAAACTAAAATTAGAGGACAGGAAATTGAGCAAGAATGGCAGGAGAAAAATTACCAGAGAAAAAATTCAATAAATGAAATAGCTAAAGAACTATTTTAAAAAACAGGAATAGTTAACAATTGATTTTAAGTTGTACATTGGAACCTCTCCAAAGTCACCAAGCTGGTTTGGTAAAGCCTGGCACAAACCCAAGTGCCCTATGTGAGTTCTCAAATCAAAGAAAAGAGGCTGAGTTCCACAACTGAGTTGGTGCTGGGGCAAAAGGAATAGAATACATGTAGCCAAGGACATGAGTGAAAGCTCCCATTAAAAACCCTTTTTCCACCCTGGCTGGTGTGGCTCCATGGATTGAGTACCTGCCTGCAAACCAAAAGGTTGCCAGTTCAATTCCCCATCAGAGCACATGCCTGGGTCCCAGTTGGGGGTATGTCAGAGACAACTGATCTATGTATCTTTCACATATCGATGTTTCTCTCCCTCTCTTTCTCCTTTCCTTCCCCTCTAAAAATAAATAAAATCTTTTTTTAAAAAAACCCTTGTCCCTACTTTGTGCTAATCAATCTATGATTAATTAGTGATGAGAGACATCATATCCTTTCCTTTACTAGTCCATGATCTACTGGGGAAAACTAAGATGTACCACTACTACAATGATTAAAATCACTGCCCCTAGGTTCAAATTGTTACTATCTACTAATTTGTGGCCTAATTCTACTTTAATTTTCCCATTTGTAAAATAGGGATAATACTGGTACCTATTTTACAGGGTTACTGAAAAATTAAATGAAACAATGCCTCATGAGCATTTAGCCATGGTGCTCAGTAAATGTCACCTACTGTCCATATTATTTCTATCTTTTCCCAACATTTGTCTTTGTGTTCTTTAATTCAGTAAGTGTCATTTCCCACCCACTCAGTTACACAAGTGAAAATCCCAACCAAAATCCTCTAATTCTTTCTCCTCTCATCCCTCGAATTTAGTTAAGATAAATCACTATTCTTTTGCAAAAATATCTCAACTCCCTTCTCTTTTTCCCATCCCTACTGCCACCACGATAGTTCAGATCACCGTCAACTCTCCTGAATTACTCAAAACCTCCTAAATTCATCTGCCAGTCTCCAGTCTTGGCTTTCTTCACAACACTCTGCCAAAATTACCTCTCAAAATGAAAATCAGTCTAATCTTTTCTACCCTAACTGTTTCTTATTCATCTCTTCCCTCTTGGTTAATGTCATCAACCACCACTCCAAGACACAATTTAGAGATCTTCCCAGACATGTCCTCTTTTTCACTACCCATATTCAATCAGCCATCAATTTTCTATTAAAACTCCTTCTCTATTCCTCTTCAGTTCTCTGGTTCTGAGTCATCATTCTCTGTCTCAACTCCCCACAAAGGTATCTTAACCTAGTTCTGCTTATCCTCTGTCCTCACCGATCCATTCTAAACACTGCTTCCAGAGTAATTTTCCAAAATGAAAAGTCCATTATGTCATTCTATTATTCATTCACCCATTCATTCATGGACTTTTCCCTCACAGAGTGTACAGTCCTAAAGAAATAAACGAGGCTATTTATTATTCATGTTTTCACTCTTTTCACTCCTGTCCACCTTTCCAATTTCAATCTGCAAAAATAAGAAACAAAAATTAAAAAAGAATAAAGGGCTATCTTACCAGCCATACTTCTTTCAAATCCTTCGTACTTCTGGGCCTTTTCACATGCTCTTTTCTCTGCCTGGAATAATTTTCTGTCCTTCCTCATCTAGACAAGCCCTTCCATCTTTGATAATTTAAACTTCCTTGGAAATTATTCCTGCTTAGGAAAGCATCCTGAGTATGTCTCTATTGGTAACATTTATATGAATTGTAACTAACCAGTTGGTTTCAATCACATGATAAACTCCTGAGAAGAGATACTTTTATTCTGTATTTACAATCTCAAGTATTAGTGCCTGACATGAAGTAAGAGCTGAATCAATGCTTCTGGAAGGAAAGGAAGAAGGAAAAGAAGAAGAAAGGGGAATAAAAGACAAAAGGTCAGTCCTAGGATTTTGCCACAATGTATTAATAGATTGCCACAATGGGACATTGTGAAAATATATGTCGTCCCATTAGAGGAATATTATAACCATGGTTTTTTGGTGTCCAAGATGGACACCGCAGGCTTTTTATAACCTAATCTCAGAAGTGACATACTATCAATTCTCCCATATGCCATTAATCACATATACCAACCCTGGTACAGTATGAGGAGGGTATACATGATGTATCTGGAGGTAGGACTTGTAGCCAACTTGGAAACTGGCTAATAACACCCACTGTAGTTTTGATTTGTATTTCCCTGATGACAAATTATGTTAAGCACTTTCTTATATGCCGACTGGGCATTTTTATACCTTTCAATGAAACATCTATTCAAAATTTTTTCCCATGTTTAACTGTGTTCCATTAATGTGTGTACCTACCATTTAGTACCCTTACCATCCTGGTCATTTAACTCAACACACTGCAACATGAACATCAAACAATAAACAGAGGCTACTGAGTTTTGTCCCCTACAAAATCCAGCTGCCCAATGTGAAATTCATAACTACTCAATAACCTATTACTCAACCTATCTCTTTCCAAAACAACTATTCCTAATCTCCTTTACTATTGACACATACCCAAATCCCTTCCTTCTTGAGCCTGCCTTTAAAATAATCCTACTGGGGCCCTGGCTGGTATGGCTCAGTGGATTGAGTGGCTTTCTGAGGAATATATTCAACCAAAAAGATGAAAAAGAAATAAAATGATATGGAATCCAGAAAATAGAGATTCCAAAGGACGAGAGGGATAAAAGGACTCCTCAGGATGACAGTAAAGACACTAACATAATCATAATAAGAGAAGTAAGTCAGATAGAAAAGGACAAGAACTATGTAATTTCCACTCATATGTGGGATATAAAACAGAAGGCAACAAATGAACAAACAAAAAATCAATGAGACAGATATGGTGTTTACCAGAGGGGAAAGGAGCAGGGGTAGGTTGAAGCTGACTAATGGGGGTCAAATATATGGTGATGGAAAGAGACTAAATTTTGGGTGATGAGCACACAGTGAAGTATACAGATGATGTATAATAATCATCAAGTATATTGAAGCAAGTATAACAAGACTTGCTTCAGCATGGCTCTGGCACTGACAGTGTCCACCCCTTGAGTGTGTAATTTGTGGAGGTTGTTAGTTCATGCTCCACTGGGTATACTGGTTCTATAGCCCTCCTGGAGACAAAGGCCAGCCACTGCCTGTGTCCTATTCACGAACACCCAGAATGAGCTTTTACAAAGCACCTGCAGGTGGTTGTCACTTGTTGGGCTTGAAGGTGCCCAGGGAAAGCCAAGCTGCTCCTAGTGCCAGGCTTGGAGCTGCTTGACAAGAGGTATACAGCACACCAAAGGTATTTGGGGTCTGTGGACTTTTAAGAGACATTAGGTAATTCTATAGCATGTGCCAAGACAGGCCATTTACATGGAAACACCACTGAAAGTGGCTTGGGTGGGCCCAAATTTTGGGCAAGGCAAGGTCTCAGTGAATTGCCAGAGCAGGGCAAAGGGTGTTTAGTCATTTTGTTGTAAACTCAGATACAGCAACCTGCAGGGGGAGGGCTCAGTAAAGAATCAATGACCTCTGCCTGCACTGCTATCTGGGAGAAAGCTGCCCCTCTGGCCCTTGTCCTGAAGCAACACAATTCAATTCTTCCCATATGCTCCTGGTGCTTTTCAAGCTGCTGTCCTAATACTGAAGGTCCTAGTACTAGGACAGTACTCACTAGATAGTGAGTCCCAGTAAGTCCATGTGCGGGCCCTTGAAAAGGAATGCCTGGGACTCAGAAGCCCTCTGCCTCACTCAAACACAATCTCTGTTTGTCTTCACAGCCAGAAGTTGTGGGTCTTCTCTTCCTGGCACTGGAACCCCGGGTTGGGGAGCATGGTGTGGGGCTGGGACTCCTCACTCTTCAGGGGAGACCTCTGCAGCTGAGGTATCCCTCCAGATTTTTAACTATCACACATGGGTATGAGAGCAGCCTGTTCCACATCTCTGCTCCTCCTACCAGTCACGTGGCTTCTTCCGGATGTCCTTAGTTATAAGACTTCTATTCACCTAGACTTTATGTAGTTTTCAATGATGGTTTTTCTGTACTTTAGTTGTTATTTTAATGTGGTCATGGGAGGATGCAAGTACCCCATTTACCTACTCTGCCATCTTGATCAAAAGCTCCTTCTAAATTTTATTTCATTACAAATCTATGAAGTCTGAATTTCACGAATGCCATCTTACAAACCTAAACAAAATTAGGAGAATTTTGTTTAATGAAAATAACTTTTAAACTAAATTTATTTAACATCAGGTGTTACATTCAGGTAACAGAGTTTTACTTTTATTATCTAAGAAGAGATCCAGAAGGCACTTCTAGAACACATTTAAGTCAAAAGTAATGAATGAGTTAAACACTTAACAACATTAACTTTGGAGACTGGATTTAATTCCCTCCCTACTCAGAGCTTCAGTTTCTTCATTTGAAACATCTGTATCACAGGATGTGCAAGGATTAAATGAAATGTATGTAAAGTGCTTAGTACACTTCCTGGCATATAATAAATGCTCATTAAAAGCTGACAATTGCTGTCATCATCATCAATGTATATGTATTGTACAGTCATTTCACATATTAAAGTAGGTAACTTACTCCAGACAGAAAATAAGAAAAATATATGATTATTTGAAGGAAAAAAAATTATTCTCAATATTCTACACTTAAAAAAGGACATCAACAGCTCTGTTTTGCCTGTTTTTGGAAGACCAGAATAGACTGGATGGAAGTGAGGGGTAATTACCAGGTGAAAAACAGTTGGAAAGGGCATCATTAACTATAATTTGTTGATATATACTGAATAACTCATGTATCACCCTATCTGTCTTATTTGGCCTCTAAGATAGAAAGCTATTATGATGATACAGCTGAGCAACCATGGAAACAAGTATAATTAAAATGAAGCTGCCATCAATTCTATACTTGCCAAAGCTGCTTCTACAGCTCCCCTGATGTTTGGTCTTAAGGTTTCCAGGACACAAATAAACTTGAGCAGCACCATGGTAGAGATAACTGACAGATGCCCACACAAGTGGCTCACCTGTATGAAAGCAATCATGGCGTCCCTCCCCGCCATACTAGCCAACCACTATAATATTTTTTAAAAACATTTTAAAGGCTGGGTCATAAAACAAACTGATCAAATATCAATAGCAAATGTGATATACACCAAAAGGATTTTTTAATTTGGATTTAAAATAAAGGATATTTTACAAAGAACCTGACTACCAGAACCTAAAATTGAGAAAGGAGATGGATGTTTCTTCAAGGTGTTACCAGACAGGGGCCTCGTCCTGAGCAGGCCTGCCTAGGGTCAGCTGGTAGTGGTTTCTTGACTTTATGTAGGAAAGATTTCACAAGTCCAGGTAACTATACAGGTTGTCAACAGGAAGCAGTTACTGAAGAGATACCCTCCTTCTTCATCACCCCTAAAAGATTTTAGGGATAGAAGTCTCTGAGGGGTGAATGAGACAGGATAGTAAGAAGCTAGGAAAATTCCTTGGCAAGTGGAATAGGGAAACTGAGAGAGATAGTGGAACAAACTGGCTAAGCAATTTACAGCCAGATACAGAAGGTCACCTCCCTAGAGATAACATCTAGGACTCAGTTGAGTTTCAGCTAGAGACCCAGAGAAGCAGCAGAACCAACGGGGTAACACCAGGACCAACTACAGTGACTAACACCCCACTGCCTTGGCACTGACCAATCAGTAGAGACTACAACCCTAAAAGGGCATACCTGGAGGACTGATGAATATTCTGCTGAAACCCTCCCCTAAGACCTCCCCTAAGATTCATGCCTGCAAAAAAACACAACCACTGCCATTCCCTTTCTCTTCTTCTTCCCCTCTCCTTTCTCCACAAGCACACACTTCCTAAACTCTAAGGCAAAGACCAGCTGGCACTTCATCACAGGCTAATCTGAACCTGTCCCCAAAGCCCCCTTTTCTCTGACTTCCCAGTGAGCTAAGGCAGCCCAGCCTGGACTCTCCTGTTGCTTCTTCTATGCTAAGCCCTTCCTTGTCTTACTGTCCCCAGCTTTAATAAATGGATCCTCATAGTCATCTGGACTCATGTGTGAAATCTTTCCTACACGAAGTCAAGAACCCACACACTACTGGCTGGCAGACCACCCCTGTGCATTAACAAAAGCATGCTCTCTTCATCAGCTGAGGCTTCATTCAGAATAGTTAGCAGGATGCTTCCTTTCTAGCACACATTAGAAATCTTGAAAGAAGCTCTGTTCATAATTGTAAAGTTTGGCAGGTAATTTTAGAAGTTTAGGGTACTTGGAAAATTAGTATCCAGTGAAAGACATTCCAGGGAAATTAAAATTTTTGAGCTGCAAAAAGGTAGTGTGGAAGTGATGCATACATTATAAGGCAATTAAACCATTTAAAGACAGCCAGAGAACAAGAACATAATTTATAATAATTCTATAATTTATCTTCTGTTGACACCCAGTTTCTTAAGAACTACCCTTCCTTTGAAAGAACTTGGTTACTACTGTGGAATTTGCAAATAAACAGGTTTTGGAACTGTTAGATGCTACTATGTTCATGAAAGCTTGAGAAATTTACAGAGACAAGGGTGCAAAGGGAACAGAAAAAGGCTTTTGAGTCATAGGTAAAGCATGCTACAACCAATGTACAACTCAGTGCTAATCCCAAATCTCTGCTCTTCTACAGTTCCAGCTTCTTTTGCTATTAGGTTAGGCCAAATGCCTGGATTCTGGACAGTGAATCATAGGGACAAGTAATATAAGCCAATTCCAGGACTAACTCTTTTTTTTCTCAATATTTTATTGATTTATTTTTAGAGAGGGGGGAAGGGAGTGAGAGAGAGGGGGATAGAAATAGCAATGTGCAGTTGCCTCTCGAGTGTCCCCTACTGGGGATCTAGCCTGCAACCTAGGCATGTGCCCTGACTGGAAATTGAACCGATGACCCTTTGGTTCACAGGCCAGCACTCAATCCACTGAGCCATACCAGCCAAGGCCCAGGCCTAACTCTTAAAAATATCCCATGAAATCCTCCAGGCCTCTATTCTCCTGCTGCTTGTGACTTTAGAGGATACAAGTTTCAAACTGTGAAGCTATACATGCAAGAACAATGCGTTTATTTGAATAAAGCCTTTGAGATTGTGGGTTAATCTGCACCATAGCACAACCTATCCTATTGTGACAAACAAAGATGCCAAACCCTGGAAGAGATAGCGGGTGGCCTGTGAGCAATTTCATAGCCTTAAAGCCAACAAACGGGAGTCCATTTTGGGGGTAGACTGTTTTACTGTCCTTTTAGCAGCAGTCCTCACACTGAGATATGTGAAGACTTTTCTAAAACATACTGAATCATTTTAAAGAAATCAATTTCCAGGCATTCAACTTCTATACATATTCTTCCTAAAATCAATCAGGCTAACTGATTAAACTTTCTTTCACAATAAGCTTTCTCCCACTAGGCAAAAGGAAAACATGTTTCTCACACATCCCAGATCTTACTCTCACCTTAGTTCATGTAAAATTTACTTAAGTAATAAAAACTTTTAAATATCAACTTAATATATGCAAAGGATTATTTTTGAAAACTCATTTAGGATACAGACCGCTACTATAGATTATGTGGAAGGGTAGAAAAGCAGTACCAGTTTATAAACTTTATAAATTTCATTTACTCATTTTTAAAAATTTGTGTGTGAAAAAAATATTCATACTCTTGCTTTTCTTCATATAGAAGTATTCTGCCAGCAATTTTATTATTTTCTTTTTTATAAAGAAATTTTTTTTAAGAAATTTTATGTATTTATTTTTAGAGAGAGGGAAAGGAAAGGAGAGAGGGAGAGAAACATTAAAGTATGGTTGCCTCTTGACCACCCCCTACTGGGGACCTGGCTGGTGTGGCATGTGTCCTGAACAGGAATTGAACCAGCAACCTTTTGATTTGCAGGCAGGCACTCAATTCACTGAGCCACACCAGCCAGGGCAATTTTATTATTTTCAATGAAAACTTTTACAAGTTTGAATTAATGTATTCCAACTGTTTTTGTCCTGTTTTTTATCTGGATGTAGGTGATTAGTCTACAAAGAAGTAAATATGTGGAAAACATTTTACCAGTGCTTAATGACCATAAACAATATATACATGCTTAGAACTCAAAAGATCATCTGAGGTTGGCTCTTTGATACTCTTGAAAACAAATTGTTTCTAATACTTGCTTTATCAATGAGAACATCACTTAAGTGATATTTAAGTGGTCTAATGTGCTCAGTGAAGGCTTAACCCTACCAATGAATGAGCTAATCACCTCCAGGAGACATAGCTAACAATAGAACCTCTATAAGAAAAACTGAGATAATCTAAAAAATATTTCTCTATATAGAAATTATTGATATTCTCTTGTCCTAAGAATGTTTTACATTAACAATATGTTAATATCTATATTTATTCACAATAGCTAAAAGTAGACACAATGTTTCTAGAGCAGAGATAAGTTATTATTACTTATATCAAGAAATGCAACACTTTTCCCCATAGCTAATGAGAGCCAGTTGTTAGGCCTTCATATACAGGGGCTGAGTCACAAGAAAATGTCCCCAAAATTATAAATCTGGGAGTCTGTATAAAATAGCTATATTAATACCCTCAGGGTAAGCAAATTCTCCTTGGGAAGGTCTCTGGGTTCTTACCCTTTGGAATGTAAGTAAAAGACTCCAGGGGGGAAGATAAACTTGGTTGGTTTTACAATCTCAACCTGGAGAAATGTCTCCAAGGCTCTGGGTTTCATACTCCTTTGAAATATAAACATAAACTCCCTGGGAATTCCCTAACAATCTATTCAGTCATCTTTTAATTTCCAAGGCTTGTTCTTTAACCTAGATTCCAGTTTTCTTAGTTTATAAATCCCTGACCATGCAGAAACATAAAAATATTTACTACTTGACAATACACAGTAAAACTAACCAAAGTATTTATATTTTCAGTACTCATTATGACCTGACATCTCCTAAAATATTGCCTTTCAAACCCTTTCTGAAGAACCCTGGGAACTCCACAGAGGTGCCCCAGAAGCCTCTTTTCAGAAGGACAGTTAAAGTGGAGGTACAGGGTGAGCAGGGCTCTGGGACCCCAATTCCTGCTTCAAACACAGCCCATCTGCACTCATATTTTAAGCTTCCAAGATGGTTTTTTGAAGCCTATACAAATATATATTTTAAATCCAATGAAAAAAGAAATACCAAAAATTGTAGGTAACCTAAGTAAAGATCCTCAGTTTTACAGAAACAAAGTTTCATTTACATTTATAATTGCCTTGGCTTGGTACTCTTACCTGCATTAATGTCATTAAAAAAAAAGAAACAACAGACCAAAATGGAGTTACTTTTGCTAAGTCACATCACCTAACTGCAGTTTCAACATTTCCCAGGAGGGGAATTTTAAACCAGTCTGGAATTTCTGGATCTATACTAGTAAGGTAATCTGCAAGACAAAACTCCTGCCATTCCCTTTCCCCAAAAGAAAATGACCTGGCCTAAAAATAATCCTTTCTTTTCTTTTGCTACTAACTCTCCTGCCACACCCTTCTGCCTATAAAAAAGAAAGAAGGAAGGAAGGAAGGAAGGAAGGAAGGAAGGAAGGAAGGAAGGAAGGAAGGAAGGAAGGAAGGAAGGAAGGAAGGAAAAAGAAAGAAAGAAAAAACAAACCTTGTATTTTGTACAACCCCCTCAGAGTACCCTTCTAGTTGCTAGATGGAATGAAGCCCAATTTATTAATACCTTAATAAAGCCAATTAGATCTTCATATTTACTAGGTTGAATTTTATCCTTTAACAATGTAAACCACACACCACCTCAAAGTTAACCAATTATTCCCGGAGCTCCATATAGCTCACAGGTACTCAGAAAGTTTCTTGTTAATGTCCTCATAGCCATCATTCCAATTCACTTTTCTTCCACCAGGTAACCAACATAAAACTTTCTCCCTTCCCCTCATCTCTTTTCCTGAACCCAGCTGTATACATAAATTCAATATGTGAGCATAAATATCCAAATCTACAGAACTTTTATGAATTTATTTGACCCAAACTGATGACAATGCCAGGGAGCAAAATCTTAGCAGTTTGAGAAAATGCTCCAAAGAGTGGTAGTTTTGCAGCTTATTTTATACAGCACAATCAAAGAAGGAGACATAAGGGTGGTAACATGAAATTCATGGATGGTAGATTAGGGAGGCAGGAGAAAGCAAAGCAACTGGATGAAAAGTAAAACTGATGAAGAGTTAAAGCAGAGGAAAAAACACTTCTTTCACACCTATCGGTAGGGGACAGTTAACAATTAACATTTACAACACATAGAGATGATATCCGGGCAACAAGATGACAATAGGGGGTTCTGGATCTTGTGCTTGCATGCTCTGAGGTGATTGCTCTGACATTCCTGAGGGTCTGTTATTTTAGATGCAAAAGAAACAATAGATTTACCTTTGTCAAGGAAGGTGAGGGACTAGGATATGGTTACCTTCCATGACTCACTTTTAATTAGGAATTTTTATGTTCGGGCCATCTTATGTGGTTACTTTGTCTCTGAGTTTGTAAGACTCACAGGCCTCACCTGAGCTTGTCAGGTTTAGTATGTGGCCCCTTTTTCATCCACAAATATAAATACAGGATGTGGCAAAAGTAGGTTTACAGTTGTGAGTACACAAAACACAGAATTATTGTATTATTATTTTCTATTATTGTTTTCCACATAAACAACTGTAAACCTACTTTTGCCCCACCATGTAGATATTTAAGGATCTTAGAACCTGCAATTCCCAGGCTAACACTTGGATAAGAGTAACAAAAACAAAAACAATTGCTTAGAATTCAAGAAAACCAAATTCTGGACTCATCTCTGCTTGCAATGTGAACTTAAGCAAATCACTTAACTTTTCTTGGCCAATTCTATAAAAGGCAAGTGGCCTTGGATCACTTCTGAGAAGTGATCCAAGGAGACTCTGCAGTTGAAGAATAGACTGAAGAAATAAAATGGAATCACTATATTAGTTAAGCTGCTAAATTACTAACATCAGGTAGGTTGAAGTAGGAGGAAACTATTCTATTCAGTAATCATCTGATTATCCCCCAATAGACCAAGGAAAGAGTGTTCATATATACAGACCACCTGACATATATTATTCAGATTGCAGGTCATCTAGAGCAGCCATTTTCAATCTTTTTTCATCCCATGGCACACATAAACTAATTACTAAAATTCTGCGGCACACCAAAAATATATTTTTTGCCAATCTCACAAAAAATAGGTATAATTTTGATTCATTCCCAACAGACAACTGTTGTCATTTTTTTTATTTGACAATTTAAGGGAAAAGAGGACAGTGCCCCTGACTAAACAGTCAGGCATTACACATTTTAATTCTTACATCACCCCAGTGTGCTTTGGCACACCAGTTGAAAATCACTGGAGAGGATTACCATCTTTGACCAAGCCAGAAGCTAAGAATGCAGGACTGATTCTTCCCAAGAATGTATAACTGTGGACAAAAAAGGGGCCACATACTAAATCTGACAAGCTCAGGGTATGCCTGGAACAAACTCAGAGACCAAAACTAACCTCAGGGCATGGTCTGAACATAAAAATTCCTAATTAAAAGCAAGTCATGAAGGGTAATCGCATCCTAGGCCTATAGCTTCTTTAACAAAGTCAATCTCTACCTTAACTAATGTTTTCTTTTTTGCACCTAAAATAACATACCCTTGAATATCAGAGTAATTCCCTTTTTTTCCAGACCTCTCAGGGCATAAGAGCATTAGACCCATATTGTTATCTTGTTGCCCAAATATCACCTCTATGTATTGTAAATGTTAATTGTTAACTATCCTATACCCACCAATGTAAAAGAAGTATTTGTTTCTCCGTTTTACTCTTTATCCAATCACTTTGTTTTTTTCTACCTCCCTAATCTACCACCAATGAATTTCATGTAACGGCCCTTATGTCTCCTCTTTTGATTCTGATATAGAAAATAAACTGCAAAACTGCTACTCATTGGAGCATTTTCTGAATCTGTTGAAACTTTGCTTCCTGGCACTGTTGTCAGTTTACTTCAAATAAACTTATACAAATTCTTAACAGGTTTTGATGCTTCTTACATTGACAGAACTCTGAGCTTTCCTTTCTTCACAGCACTGGGTATTGCCTAGTTATGCTCCCAACTTGCAATCCCTAAGACCCTTGAATAAATCTTAACCATTTATTTCTAGCCAAACTCTCCAGACTCTTTTTAGTTCATTCAACAACAAAATTATCAAGAATTAACTCTCCCTCAATCCTCCTACACACCTGCAAGTGTAGTGAGACACAATGTCAATTCTTAACCTACCTTTCAAAATTTTTCCACTGTATTTTTTTCCCTTCCCCTCTGCTAAGACAAGTTCATATGTGTAGAAGATAGCAAGGTATCACTATGGGGAAGAGTATTCTAGAACTGTAAGCCAAGTAAAATGACAACTTACAGTATTTTACCGAATTCTGCAAAATTATTTGCCAGTTAAAAAATTATAATAGAGTTAATTTGGTCCCCAGCCCCTCCCCCCCCCCATTTTTCTGTTCCCTTCCCACAGAAAATGTAGATTGGTTGATGATATAAACGGGACAATAGGTGAGAATCACTGATCAATATGATATGACCATTCAATAAATATTTGAGCGCTCAATTACCAGGCAGTAATCTAAGCACCAAAGACAGTGTCCAGAATTTTTTACCAGAACATAAGTATTTAATAAAGTGGATAATCTGGGGTTTTCAGGCATCACCAACCTTGATGAGACTGACTATTCAGCTTTGATTGATTCTACAGCTTGCTTCTAAAGGAGAAATTTGATGAACCGAATTTTCTCAGAATAAACAAGAAGAAAACAAAAACGGTGGATCTCTATTCACCAAAGATGAAGGCTGAAAAGGCATCACACCTTTTGGCTAAGCATGTCACGAAACAGAGTGAGAAGGGGCAGCTACAAGAATGTGTATAGGCTGAAAAGCACAGGCTACCTATGAGGCTAAGAGAGAATGAATTTAAAGTTCTTTAAGATTCTCTTTCCTAGAAGCTGACTTCAAGATTCATGACTATAACCCCAATTTCTGAAGGAAGGTCTACAAAACTGTAGTCAATATCAATTTACTACAAATTCTGGGACAACTGGTACAAAGGCGTGTTTTATTATACATGAGATGTCATTCTTCAATTATCACATGTTTCTTCATATTTGACAGTCTGTGAAACAAGATCTAAAGAGCTTTAGCCAAATTTTGCTCTTTGAAAATCAGTATCTGTTCCCAGTCTGCTAATCCAAAGAAGGGAATAAAGTCCAGCATTTGTTTGCACAACCTCTCCAAGTTAAAGAAGCAATCGGAAAACCCCCTTCTGAAATTCGGGTGTACATTTTTGAAGGTATTTAAGCTTGGGGGACGAGGGGGTAGGGGAAGCGAGAGAGGTGAAACGTCCGCCCTGTAAGACCGCGCCGGGGGAGGACCTGCAGCAGTGAGCTCCCAGCCCCGGGCCCAGACGCCGGGCTCGGTGACTCTGACTGGAGCAGCCGGAGAGCGAGGGCGGGACGAAGCCAGCGAGCCAGGGGCGCGCTGAGGCGGAAAGTCCAAAAGGCGGGCTGCGGGGTCAGCAGGCACTTCAGGAAAGCTCGGGCGCTCTACTCAGGGAGCCGCCTGAGGTAGAAGGCTGGGTTTGGGATCCCCTTCGCCGCCCGGACCGAGTCTTGGAGAGTACCTGACTTCAGGCGGCCGTTCCACAGCTCCCTCCCTCCGCCCAGACCTCAGGTAAAGCCTGTTATCCACAGAGCCTTGACCCGCCACAGCGCCTTGACCCTCCACAGCGTCGCCAGCCTCACGAGCCTCTCAGACACTCTAGGTCCCAGCTTGAGAAGAACGCTCGCGCCCAAGGACACCTCAGACCCCGCCTCCCGGCCTCGGGCGTGGCCGTGCCCGGCGGAGGCTTACAGTTTCGCGTCGGTCTCTGGGGACCTGTCCGTATGGTAGGTTGGTCCCTACTGGAAACCAGAGATTGCGAATCCTGTAGCCAGGACGGGTATTCGGCCTTTCCTTTATCCTCTATCTTTCACTTAAACTAGCTCATTTTTTTTTACCCAATTCAGTAACCCACTTATTGCCCTGCCCGTAGCCAAACGTTTGTGAAGCGGAACCAATATGTTGTACGGCGCTGACAGGCGGAGGACTGTTTTGGTAAAGGACCACCAATTCTCTGTGAAGGGTTGTTCGGGACAGTTCCGGGGACGCAGCAGTCAGGTCTTCGTCTTCATCTCTGGATATGCACCGACAGAATTTTCGACCCCCGACTCCTCCTTACCCCGGCCCGGGTGCAGGGGTTTGGAGTAGCGGGAGCAGCTTCCGGGGTACCTCGGGCGGAGGCGGACCACGGCCGCCCTCCCCTCGGGATGGTTACGGGAGTCCTCATCATACGCCGTCGTACGGGCCACGCTGTAGGCCCTACGGGAGCAGCCATTCTCCACGACACGGCGGCAGCTTCCCCAGGGGCCGGTTCGGGTCTCCGTCCCCTGGCGGTTACCCTGGCTCCTACTCCAGGTCCCCCGCGGGGTCCCAGCAGCAATTCGGCTACTCCCCAGGGCAGCAGCACACCCACCCCCAGGTAATAATAGCGTTTACTGAGCTCTTACTGTATGGTAGGCATGGCACTAAAAATCCCTTTATGTGGGTTATTATTTTTTTAAATCCTCTATGAGATGAGACTCAATTGTTCGCCCCGCTTTGCAAATGAGTAAACTGAGGCTCAGAGAAGTTAAATAACTGTTTTTAGACTGAGAAAGTAGCAGAGTCTTATTTTCTAGAGCCCTCCTGCTTTTAGCCGCGACACTGCCACTAATTTACAGATGATTTTCCTAGTTCTCTCTGTCAGAGCCCTTGCCAGTTCGTCTCAGCGAATTTATTCTGAGCCCGGGTATCTGAGAAGGAAAAAAAGTGAATGAATTCCCAGCGTGGAGCTCATCTAGTTTAGAGAGTTACAGGCTGCTGGCACTTTTTTTTAAACCTTTTTTACCTCTCCCCACCTTTTTTTTTAAACCTCTCCCCATCTTTGTTTTCTAAGTACACTGGCTTCTGCTCCAAGTTTTCTCAAGGGAGAATTGGTTAATAGTGGAAGTTCCCTATTCCTCTCAGTGAGAGTGAATTCAGAAGATGAGAGAGTATTTCCAGTGTGCGAAGGATTTTTGTAGTTTACAACTTGGGTATACTCGGTGCATTTTCAACTTTCCTTGTGCTAAACCAACCGCATCCCTTTGAGTCTGGAGCTAACGAGACAGGAATTTTCGTTAATTTAAGTGAAATTTTGAAGATATAGGATTAAAATTTTTAAATTTTTCCAGAAAATATGGAAATTTTGAGGGGAAAAAATACAATTATTTCTTATTTCATCACCAGTTGATAGTTCTGCAAAGTTTGAAAACCTGAAGTATTTGAGGTGGCAGTGGCACAGAATTAATAATAAAAGAGCATATCAAATTGGTTTAAATACTTTTCAAAAACAAAAAACTGGACTAACGAAAGCATGGACTTTGCATTTGAACATACTTGGCTTCAAGGCACAACTTTTAACTAGCGATGTAATCCTGACTAGCTTTTAAAGAAAAAGTACCAGTGATCTCTACTAAATGTTTTTTAACTGATTTTTTTTTCTAAAGGGTTCTCCAAGGACATCTACACCTTTTGGATCAGGGCGTGGTAGAGAAAAAAGAATGTCTAATGAGTTGGAAAGTTATTTCAAGCCTTCAATGCTTGAAGATCCTTGGGCTGGCCTAGAACCAGTATCTGTAGTGGATATAAGCCAACAGTACAGCAGTACTCAAACATTCACAGGCAAAAAAGGAAGATACTTTTGTTAACGTTTCTGAAATTCAACTGGAAACTTCATGTGTCAGGAACACCTTGGACAAAATTTTCACTTGTATACTTAAGTTGAACCCTGACATGGGTCGTCTTGGTATCTTTCATTGTATCAAATATTGGTATTAGGGAAGATGTATGGTAGGATAATATGCAATAGTTAGCTCTCTGAAAGTGCCTACCACATTTTAGAAGATTTACAGTTTCCAAATATTTAACATTCTTGGTTATATAATGGACATTTGTCTTAATGTTTTAAAATAAAACATTTTGTCTAGTTATATTGTGGTTTTGTTATATGGTAAAGGAGTAGAATTAAAATAATGCTTTGTAATCAGTTAGAATTCATCAGTAAATATTTGCCTACTACAGCTTTTGAAAATAAAATGGATAAACTATCCTTTGAGCTGTAGACAGTTCTGTATTTGTTTATAATAGGGAGGGAGGAGTAAAGGAAGAGAATAAAGGATATTTCTGTTCCCATTATAACCATTGTTTTATGTGCATATTTTATGTAATGCTTTTGTAAAAATGCATTGAAACTTGATTGGAAGTCACAGAAACTCACTTATGCTTAAATAAAAAAGTTTTTTATACTAAACTGGAAAGGACAAAGACCTACCTATTTCTTGCACAACTGGTTCAAAGCTATTTTGTCTGAATTTCTGTATTATTTTCAGTATTATGGAGTCATTTTCTCTTGAGGCCAAAGAAGATGGCTATCAGCAGTTTCATATCACTTCCATTGTGAAGCAGATATTCCCCAACTCTGGCAATCCCAGAGCAGACAGATTGGCCATGCTTACTTAGATTGTTTTTGTGTAGTCCTGATCCAATAACTGATCAAGGTAGTGAGGACTAATTAGTTTGAACAATGGACCCAACCCTACAATGAGACTCTAGGCCCACCTCGAGTAGAGAAGTGGTTTTCCACAGGAAGGAATGATATGTTTATTTACCTACAGTAATGGAGAGAAAAATACGAAGAGTTTTTTTTCTGAACTTTTTTTTTTTTTTAAGAGAGAGAAGGGAAGGGAGAGAGAAACACTGATCAGTTGCCTCTTGTACACACCCAGCCAGGGCCTGAACTCATAATAAAGGCATGTGCCCTGATGGAAATCAAACCCATAATCTTTCAGTTTACAGGTGGATGCTCCATCCAACTGAGCCACACCAGCCAGGGTTTTCCCAACTATTTTAACAAAATCAAGTCTCATCATATCCAGACTATTTTAATATATTGAGGTCACAATACATGAAAGTAGAGCTAGTTAAAGTTTTGTTTAAACATTTCCAGAAATGTCTAAAAATGAAATGGTCTCACCACCTATTGGAGCTATACCCAACTGTATTTGTTACATTGTCACAAGAGACAAAATGAGGAGGGAAGGATTTTTAGATTAAAATATCCATGATAACCAGGACTACTACTGCCAAATTACTAGTTGGATGAGTTATTTAACTTCTGTATGCCTCAGTTTTCTCATATGTAAAATGAAATTAATAGTACCCATGTCATAGAGGTGTGTTTGAGAATTAAATGGGTTTATATGTGTGAAACTCAAAGGCCAGAGCCTGGCACATAGTAAGCACTCAATAAATTGTAGCTATTTCTCATTCACCCCTGTATCCTCAGCTCTTAGAACAATGCCTGGAAAGTAGTAGGTGCTTAATAAATATTTGGTGAATTAATGTAGATATTCAATTATATTTCTCTGCCTTAACCTGTATATTAAAAAAAGTAAATACTTTTCCCCTAGTATATTAAAGGAAATGTCATTATTCCCTGATATCTTGTCTTTCCAGATGATTTGAGGTCATGATGTATGATGAAAATTAGAGCAAGTAGAATACTTTTGTAACCCTTTTATGGAACTTCATAGGTAAAAATTACTTTCTGTAGGAAATGGCTTCTGGGAATAATTATTAAAGCATCTCTTAGAGATCACTGGGTTATTGGCAAAGATAAAAAAGTCAAGAGGAATATTGTATTAAAGTATATTTGGAAGATTTTCAAATTTTAACTGTTCTAATTAATAGTTTTTATGCATTTTATTTTGCTGTTTTATAAGTGTAATGTTAAACAACTAAATGTAAATTTTTTTCCTGTCAAGCTGCCAACATCTACTTCCAGAAGTCTGACTTTCTCTAATTATTTTAAGAGAAACATTTTTGTTTTCAGAAAAGGTGCATTTCTCTGTTGCTCTAGGTAGTTGTGTTTTAGTTATCGAAGTTCTTCCTGCTTATATTTTGGTTTGTTTCTATTATAAGCCTATTTTTATTTAGCTGAGTGAATGAAATGGATTATTCTTTTAAATGAAAAATGATTTTTTTAGTGTTCCAGAGTACACATTTTTACCTCCATAAAAATGCTAAATAATTATGTTAGAGAAATTTATAGTTAAGTTTGCATCTTAAGTATTTATATAATTAAAGAATGGAAAAATAATCTATAGCTACGTCTTCAAACAACAGTATTCAATTTCCCAAGTTATTTGCAGGCATCAATAACTTCATGGCATCTAGAGCCATAGATGCCTCAAGACCATCTCCAAAATCAGTGGATTATGCCAGTTCTCCATTTTCTTTTCTGCCATTGTGTGATCACCCTACCCGGCCTTACAAAAGAAATCTATGGCAGGTACATTTTTCAAAAATTACCCCAACAATGTTTCAGGTTCCACATACTCTTCCAGAAACTTGCCACTACCCCATCAAGATGTGGAATTATGTTCCTTCCCTTTGAATCTGTGCAGACCTTTCCTTTTCCACAAGGTAGTATGGCGGAAGTTCATGTATTTTCATTATGGGTGAAGTGTGGTCTTAGAAATGGGTTTTATTGGTCCATGTGGAGGTTTTCAGAATTTAGATGTATTGTCAAGTAAGGAAGATAGAGTAATGACAGTTTTTGTTTAATGACTTGCCTTTTTTGTCACCTGACTATTCAAAACATTTTTCTTGGGGGTGAATAGTATAAAGAAAAGAGATCGTAAGGGAAAGGCACCTTATCTTTAGACAATAAGTCAGAAGGTTTGCCAACCTCATCTACTTAGAATTAGAAAATTTGAGATTAATGTAAGAGATGATGGATTTTGTTGGCTCCACTGTAAGCAAACTGTCTTCACCATTATCAATGACAGTAAAGAGCCTGATGAATATGTCTAAAACCTGTCTGAGTAACATAATTTGCATGATTTCAAGGAGAAAGTTAAGAGTTCATGTTTATTTCTGACATTAACATTACATCTTCAAGTTGAAAGATCACATTTCAGAGGTAAGTTCATGGTTTTATATTTTGTAGTGCATGTTTCAGATTCTTAGGTAAAACATTATTAACCTTTGCCAGGTTCATTATTAGATTCTGTGTATTCGTATTAACTTTTTACCTGACCCAAGTCTCCTGCTTATTGTCTCTGAGCCATTTTTCCATTTTTATCATTCCAACCATGTATTATTATAAGTGAAACTGTAGTCATCAGTAGCAGTCATAAAACATAATAGACATCAGGATACTTTGCATAATAAGCTCTGAACTTACTAATGACAGGGTATCTTTTTGGACTTAGTCTTTACAGTCTAATATAACTTTTCTTCTAATCTAAGACATTATTATTATGTGATTCACCATTACCTGCCACTTAGTAAAAACACTGCCAACTAAACTATGATATGCCATGGATTATAAGATACATCTCAATTTCAGAAATGTTAAAATGTATATTTTGGTTTAACGTATATTAAACGTATGTTTAATACATTTAAACGTATATTTAGTTAATAGTGTAAACAACACTCTTAAAAGCAGAACACATATTTACATATAGGTACAGGAACAAATGTCCATAAAATATAGTTTTAGGACATAGTACATTTAACTTTAGAAAAATAGCTTTACTGTTAGGATTAATTCTTCTCAGACCTTTATATTCTAATTCTGTAAAAAACAAATGCTTTTCGAACAGAAAATTTCTAATCTCTATATAATCATCCTAAAGAAATCTGTGCATCTTCCAGTTCTGTGGGGTTGTTGTACTCAGTTTTGTCTTAATTTCCATAATCAAGGTGATTCTAAATAAGTTATAGATAAGTCTTGGAAAAGCCTTTTGGTTAATGCTCCAAGGAGCTGAGAAGGAAAATGGCCTGAACAACAAGGTCTCCAGTGAGGATGGTTTTCAACTTTCTGCTTTCAGCAGAAAGAAAGCTTAAACAAATTGTCAATTAATGATCATTAAGAAATAATTCAGTGATAGATCAGTTTATGATTTTTGGCATATAGCATAAAAGGCATCCAAGAATTAACTGGCATCACTATAACAAAATTTTATCACTTTTTTATTTATATTCATGAGTTCTTGGCATTTACTTTAAAAATAGTAATAAAATTGATGTTTCATTCTAGCAGTTACCAATATTTACCCTTGAATATAGGGTAAATACAGCACCATCCATTCATTGAGCTACATTTCCAATAAAACAATTTTATACTTTTAATGACTTATTAAAATTGATATATTTATGTTCTGATCATTTGAATAGTAATGATGATTCAGACAACAGTCTTTAACATCTGGAGGTTTATGTAGGAAATGGATTTTTTAATTTCCAAAAATATTTTTTTTCAACAAATACACTTTTCACACATTCTGAGAAATAATTGTATGACCACGGTATCAGTAAAAGACCCAACCATCACACTATTATAAGGAGATAAAAATTACATGGGGAAGTAAAATCGAAATGGGAATAAAATAGTGTAAAATTTCCTACCATTTTAAGGCGTGATGGTAGATACCAAAATGCTGTAATATTTAGATTCAGTTAAAAATGTAGTGGATATAATATCACAACTATAGAAATGACTTCCTTTGCCATTTTTGAAACAGAAGTGTTTCAAAAGCACTTGAAAAACTTTTTTCAATATTTAAAAAAAAACTTGAAAATTTATAAAGAGATACATCTTTTCAAAATTACTTTAAAGAATATATGATCAAAATTTTTAAAGATTTCAAGCCAGAGAGGAGATGGAAATACAGTATACTATAAACACAGGAGAAGTCAGAGAAGGAGGAAAAAGTAAAAATGAGAACTATTCATTTTTTATATTTCAATAATATATAAAATATTTCAATAATAATGAACCTAAAAAAACTAAAATTTGCCTTTTAAAAGACATCTATTAGAAAAATGGAATCCATTACAGGATATTTGCTGGTTTAGAAAAGATATATCTAAAATGAAGAACTATGTAGAATTTGTAAGGATATAGAGAACTGGTATATACAACTAAGATTATATATAATATATATGGGTTTTTTCCAGATATACACAGTATATAATAAGTTTTTGTAAATGCTCTAAGCCACAAAGAGTCTCCGCAAAGTTAAAAGATTTGATAAATATAAAGATTCTGTTCTGACCAAAATGGTCAATAAATTTAAAAAACAAAAGTTCCCTCCCTCAGAAAATGTCAGTGAAATAAATGACAGATTATGGAGAATGTCAGCAAGAGTAAAAGCCTGTTCCTTGTATGAATTAAAGTAGACCAAGATTGATGGGGGTAGATTGAGGACAAAAAAATATATATATATGAACAATATTAACCTTTGTGGTAACATCAGGAACTATGCTAAAAAAATAAAGGGCTACAGTGAGAAAACAATAGTGATGAAATCATTTAGAAGGATAATTTACACATGAAATGAATCACTTACATTATCCTTCAGTTTTACTGCATTGCCTGAAATACTGCATCATCTTAAAAGAAGGTATAGAAGAAATCTAGAGACAAAATTTATGGGTTTTTTTTTAAGTTTTTATTTGGGTACACGTTGGCATTTAGCTTTGTTTTGGGGTTTGTTTGTTTTTTTATGTTTCACCCATCATGCCAAAATTAGCAGATGTTTCATGATTATTAAACAGACCAGCACTCTCTAGTCATAAGTAAAATCTTAGACAAAAAATTTCTCAAACTGAAAACTCAGTGAGTGAAAATATATTTCTTTCTATAAATATGTTTTTGCTGCTTGATTTTAGAGAGGGAGGGAGAGAGAGAAACATTGATTTGCTCCTCTACTTATTTATGGATTCATTTATTCTTGTATGTTCCCTGACCAGGAATTGAATCCTCAGTCTTGCTTTACCTGGGCAATGCTCTAACCAGCTGAGGTACCCTGCCAGGGAGCAAACAATATATTTCTAAGTAAAAAAGAAAATACTTTTATTCACTCAGTCATACAAAAGAAAGGACTTCATCACACCATACTTTGCAACAACATATTTTATGTTCGTTCACAATTTACATGATAGGGTTTGTAAGAAAATACTAAAGGAAGGTGTACATTCAAAAATAACTGAAAGTAAATAGACGCTCTGGGACCGGAGGTGGCCCTGAGACTGGAAAAGACCCTGCAACTAGAGGTGGCCCTGTGACCAGGGACAGCCAAGCAACTGGATGCGCCTCTGTGACTGGAGGCGACGCTGCGACTGGAGGAGGGGGCTTTGTGGAAGATCTAGAGCTGACACACGTGATCCTAGGTGAGACAAAAAAACAAACAAACAAAAAAATACCTGGAACTGTGAAAAACAAGAGTGGGACCAAAAAGGGAGCATCTCAACAGCTAAAACAGTGGAAGCTGTGAACACCAGGATAACCGAAGGAGACTGCACCACTGAGTCTCCCAGGTATTCTACCAGAGAAGTTCATACCATAAACCCAGGAAGCCAGAACAGATCAATTTAAGAAGCTGAGACTGACAAGAAGGGTCTCTCAAACAATGGGGAGACAAAGAAATAATCCCCAAATGAAAGGAAAGGAGTAAGCCCCAGAAAGAATGCTAAATGAAATGGAGGCAACTCAACTATCAGATTTTGAGTTCAAAGAAATGGTTGTCAGGAAACTCCATGAGCTCTCAATGAGTAACCAGAAACTACAGTAACGCTACGATAAACTCACTGCAAACTATATCAACATGAAAAAGGAAATAGAAACTATCAACAAGGGCCAAGAGGAAATGAAGAATACAATTTCTGAACTGAAGAACACAGTGGAAGGAATGAAAAGCAGAATTGATGAAGCAGAAGACCAGATCAGCAAGTTGGAGGACAAAGTAGAAAAAACACCCAGAAAGAGCAAGAAAAGGAAAAGAGTCTCAGAAAGAAAGAAGAGGGATTAAGAGAAATGCAAGACAATATGAAATGTAATAATATCCGTATAATAGGGATTCCAGAAGGAGAAGAAGAAGAGCAAGGGATAGAAAAAGTAATGGTGGAAAACGTCCCTAATTTGATGAGAGAAAAGGTCACACAAATCCAGGAAACAGAGTCCCAATCAAGAGGAACCCAAAGAGGCCCACTTCAAGACACATCATAATTAAAATGGCAGAATTCCAGGACAAAGAGAGAATCTTAAAGGCAGCAAGGGAGAAAAAGGAAGTAACATACAAGGGAGTCCGATAAGGTTAGCAGCTCACTTCTCCATGGAAATGCTCCAAGCCAGAAGACAATGGCAAGAAATATTCCAAGTAATGAGAACCAAAGGCCTGCAACGAAGACCACTTTACCCAGCACGGCTTTCAATTGACATAGAAGGCCAAATAAGGAGCTTCCCAGACAAAAGAAGTCTAAAAGAATACACCTCTACCAAACTAGTTCAGCAAGAAATGTTAAAGGGCCTGCTTTAAGAAAAGGAAGGAAAAGAGAGAGAGAGAGAGGAACACAGGTATGAAAATGGCAATGAATAAGTACCTATCAATAATAACCCTAAATGTAAATGGATCTCTAGTGCTCCAATCAAAAGCCATAGAATAGCTGAATGGATAAGAAAGCATGACCCACACATATGCTACCTACAAGAGACCCACCTCAGGACAAAAGACCTACACAGACTCAAAGTGAAGGGCTGGAAACAAATTTTCCAAGCAAATGGATAGGAAAACAAAGCCAGGGTAGCAATACTCATATCAGACAAAATAGACTTCCAAAGAGGAGCCGTAAAGAGAGACCCAGAAGGTCACTTCATAATACTCAAGGGGAGAATCCACCAGGAAGACATAAACATTGTAAATATATATGCACCCAACATAGGAGCACCTAAATACATCAAGAAAATCTTAGAGGATTTCAAGAAAGATATTAACAGCAACACAATTATAGTAGGAGATTTTAATACCCCACTGTCAAAAGTGTACAGATCTTCCAAACAAAATATTAACAAAGATATTGTGCATTGAACAATTCCCTAGATGAAATGGACTTAACTGATATATATACAGCCTTTCATCCCAAAGAAACTAAATACACATTTTTATCAAATGCACATGGAACATTTTCAAAGATAGACCACATGAAACAACATAAAACTAGCCTCAACAAATTCAAGAAAATTGATATACCAAGCATTTTCTCCGACCACAAGGGACTGAAACTAGAAACCAACCCAAAGGGGAAAACCAAAATCCTCAAAATCATGGAGATTGAATAGCATGCTATTAAACAATGAGTGGGTCAAGAATGAAATTAGGGAAGAAATCAAAAAGTTTCAGGAAACAAATGAAAATGAACTCACAACAACCCAAAACTTAATGGGACACAGCAAAGGCAGTCCTGAGAGGGAAGTTCATAGCAATACAGGCCTACCTATAAATGATAGAAACATCTCAAACAAGCAACTTAACCCTATGCCTACAAGAACTTGAGGAACAACAACAAAGAAAGCCCAGAGCAAGTAGAAAGAAGGAAATAACCAAGATCAGAGCAGACTTAAATGACATAAACACTAAAAGCACAATTCTAAGGATCAGTGAATCCAGGAACTGGTTCTTTGAAAAGATAAACAAAATTGACAAGCCTTTAAGCAGGCTCATCAAGAAAAAAAGAGAGAGGACCCAAATAAACACAATCAGAAATGAAAGAGGAGAGATTACAACTGACACCACAGAAATACAAAGGATTGTAAGAAATTACTATGAAGAACTATATGCCAAGAAATTTGAAAACCTA
>PVKU01012968.1:0-31835 GCA_004027475.1 Anoura caudifer | reverse complement strand
ATCTTTTCATGTGTTTCTGGATCTTCTGTATGTCCTCCTTGGAGAAGTGTCTGTTCAGGTCCTTTGCCCATTTTTTAATTGGGTTGCTTGTCTTCTTAGAGTGGAGTCGTGTAAGTTCTTTGTATATTTTGGAGATTAAACCCTTGTCTGAGGTATCATTGGCGAATATATTTTCCCATACAGTTGGTTCTCTTTTTATTTTAATACTGTTTTCTTTAGCCATGCAGAATCTTTTTATTTTGATGAGATCCCATTTGTTTATTCTTTCCTTTATGTCCCTTGCTTTAGAAGCAGAAGTCAAGGAAAAAATCCCATTTGATATAGCAAAAAGAAAAATAAAATACCTAGGAATAAACCTAACCAAGGAAGTAAAGGATCTATACTCAGAGAACTACACAACACTGAAGAAAGAAATTAAGGAAGACACAAACAAATGGAAGCATATACCATGTTCGTGAATTAGAAGAATTAACATCATTAAAATGTCCATACTATCCAAAGCAATTTACAGATTCAATGCAATACCTATCAAATTACCAATGACATATTTCACAGATATAGAACAAACACTTCAAAAATTTATATGGAGCCATAAATGACCTCGAATAGCTGCTGCAATTTTGAGAAAGAAGAGCAAAGTAGGAGGGATCACAATACCTGACACCAGACTGTATTACAAGGCCACTGTAATCAAAACAGCCTGGTTCTGGCACAAAAAACAGGAACATGGACCAATGGAATAGAACAGAGAGCCCAGAAATAAACCCAATTCTCTATGGTCAATTAATATTTGACAAAGGAGGCAGCAACATAAAATGGAGTAAAAGTAGCCTCTTCAACAAGTGTTGTTGGGAGAACTGGACAGCTACATGCAAAAAAAATGAAACTCGAGCACCAGCTTACACCATACACAAAAATAAACTCAAGGTGGCTAAAAGATTTAAATATAAACCATGACACCATTAAAGTCCTAGAGGAGAACATAGGCAGGAAAATTTCAGACATTTCACTCAGCTTGCTTTTAAATCATAAAAGTACTCTGGAGGTTTTTAATAGAGTTCTGTAGCATGAAAATGGTTAACGCAAGGTGGCATATTGAGAGGTAGAAGTTATTACCTTTGTCTTTAGCAATTCAGAGGAAGTTCAAGGAGGCCCTCCACAGAAAGTCTATGAGCCATTGGATGAGTTTGCTCAGGCATCAATTTGTCTTTGCTCCTGAAATAACATTGAAACAATAACAAAAGGTAAAGCCAACCAATGGAAATAGGTGTAACGGATTGTGTAAATGAAGCATAGCATATGCATTATTGTTGCTAACCACATGTGAAATGCACTTGGCCAGACCATATTGCTCATTTACTGTATTACACTGAGGAAAAGCCCTTAGATTAGCAGACAGCTCAGAGCTGGGCAGGGTGCGGGGAGGGAGTGGGGACTTGTGGGTATGCATGCCATTCCTTACCTCCTGGGAATAAACTCTGGGTGGGAGCGCATCATAAATCATAAGTGTGTCCTGTCCACAGCGCAAGCCTCATTTGTTAGTTTCTTTCTTCCTCTTTTGTTTTTGTAAAGGACTTAATGAAATGCTAAATTAAATGGCACTTGCAGTTCCCTTGATGTAGCTAGAACAAACCCTTCTGAATGCTCTCAGGGTAACTGTGGAAGTAGATAAAAAGCCACTGAGCAAAGCTGAATGGCAAGCTCTGAACTGGGCTCGTGGGGGACATTGCAAGAAGCCAGAAGATACTAGTTCCTTCCCTGTCTGAGGTCTACAGCAACACAGGGCATCTGTGCTACAGCAAAGCATTAGCTAGAGTGGAATCAGAGGGGAGTCACAGAGTGGTGATAAGTTAGCCTGGGTATAACAAGGACTAGAGTGACATTTAAAAAATATGTTTATTGATTTTAGAGATAGAGAAAGTGAGAGAGAGAAACACTGATGTGAGAGAGAACCATTGATTGGTTGCCTACCATACACATCCCGACGGGGGATTAAACCTGCAACGTAGGTATGTGCCGTACTGAGACTCGAACCCCCAACTTTTTTGGTGTGTGGGATGATACTCCAACCAACTGAGCCATACCAGCCAGGAATGGAATGACATATTTTTAAAAACCCTTTGAAAGCAATTGTGAAAACATTGAAACACATAAAAATAATCAGACAATAATTTAATAGTCTTCTCTGTTATCACTGTGCTTATTGTAAAAATGTTAATATTTGGCTTTTTCTTAAAAATCTTGTCCATCTGTGAGCATGTATTTTTGTTTTTTATTTTTATTTTTTTGTAAAAGGATCGTATAGAACATGATACCATTTAACCTCTCAACCCTGAACTTGCTTCTTTTCAACTCTTTTCCATCTCTGTGAGTGCAACACCTTATCTAGTGGATGTTAGCTATACAAGTATAACACAATGTCACTTTTAGTAATTTTTCTCTTTCCTCAAATCCAACCAACCCCAAGTCCTGTTGATTTTATTGCTAAAACATCTTCCAGATCCAGCGAGTTATTTTCAGGTGTACTACAAGTGTGACTATCAACAGTTAGTTTCCCATTGCATTTCATTGGGGTGCTACAATAACCTTTCAACGGGTTGAATGCCCATACACACCTTACCTGCCAAACTAGGCTCCACACTGTAGCCAGAGTGATCTTCAGGAACCACACATTTGATCCTAAAACCATTCCAAGAGCTTCCCATTACACATCAGATGAAGATAAAACTCTTCACTGTAAATTTTAAGGCCCTGCAACCTCCCACTTTTTTAGCATTATCTTGCATCACCACACTGTTCTCCAAGGCTGCCCCATATAGTTGTGCATGCTGTGCCCTGCGTGACTGCTGCAAGCACTCGACACACTTTGGTGTCTGTTAAGAAGCCTCTTAATTTTATATTCTCAAATGTATCCTTCCTTTTCTGCCATAGATGTTTTACTCTTGTTCCCTTTTCTTCCCAGGATGTTCTTCCATTGCCTCTTTGTCAGTAAATTAAAAACCATGTTTCAAATCTCTGCTTTAGTCCTTGGACCTTCACTTGGGTCAGGTATCTTTATTACACTTAGGAATGGGGCCATGTAGCTGTCCTTTACATCATGTAATTATTTGACTGGCATTTGTTACTCTCACTAGACTGTGAAAGGTGGGCGATACATTAGCTCATTATATTAGAAATAGGTGGCACAGAGAAGGAGCCTATTAAATATAGTCAGTGGGTGTATTTGCAATGTCTGGACTCCCCTTTTCACATACGAATGTGTCATTTACATTCTTCTACACCATGCCTCGGCTGCTGTTGCATGTAGTTCACAGCACACATATTCTGTAGCGAGCTAATCTCATACGTTGGGCATATTCATTGTTTCCAATTTTCCGGTATTGTTCCTATCATCTCATTTCATCTGTTTGGTTATCAGCTGGACTGAGAGAGAGGAGTATATTTCCTGGATTTATATAAAGAGGAGAGAACGTTTTTAGATGGGAAGAAAAGCGTGTGAAAAGGCATAGTTAGGAGGTAGCCAGAGGTTAGCAGGGAGCTGGGCTTGGCAGAGTCAGAAACAGCTGTGATGTGTAAGCAAAAGTAGGTTCTTATGAAGGGAAAATAAGGAGAATTATGGTAGGGTTGGTAAGAACTAATTCATATAGGTAGATTTCTTTGTTAAAGAGATGTGATGTAAATTTTTAGGACTTTTCATAACATGGATATTTTGGCACTGTTATTTTAATTATTTCTTAGCTTTCTTCCTCATAGTTTGTTTCTTCAAATCTAATCTACTTTCAAGTCACTGAGAAAAGAGATTCTCCTTTATTTATCTATTCTAGAGATAGAATAATGTACAAACCAGAGAAAAGTCTATCTTTATGGATTTTCTACTCAGTGATGGAAGGTAAAATATATAAAGGCACAAAAAATCAACACTATAATTTTAAATATTGATAGTTATCTTTAAAATAAATCACCATATCACATGAGGCACTCAAATAGCTACTCCTTCTGACAGACATCTCAGTAATAGTGCATACCAATTGTAATGAAAATAAATTAATACCCCGATCAACATTTGGCTGTGATCACACTTTGCTGAAATTAGCACTTGGCTGTGAAGAAGTACCAGCATGCTGTGTCATGGGGATTGAGAACCACTAGCTCTGTGACCTTGGGCCAATTGTTTAGCCTCTTCATATGGCCAGATAGCACAGTGATGCTCCCTATTTATTCTAAGGCATCTGTAGAGAACGCTCTACAGATGTAAGTGGAATTATGTAGAAAATGAGTAACATAAAATTTAATAAAATAAATACATCTTACTAACCAGGAAGTGAAGTGTGCCTCTGTGTGTGTGTCTTTTTCCATCGTCTGTGATGATGGTTAGAGACAGACTTCAGAGGCATATCGTTCAGTGTTCCCATAGTAAATGGGAGGATACAGAGCTGAGAGAGGGGGCAGTGTTTCAGCCAGAAAAAGACCTGAGGTCTTTCTCATTCCTGTGCTTGGCTCTTTATAGTGTTTTATTCTGCCATGACCTCCAGTCACTCCTGTTTTAAGTAAGACAGAAACCTACCTCCACCTGACGGTCGCTCCATAAAGAACTGTTAATCCTCTCCCCTGGTGTTGCAGTTTCCACTTCCCTCCTGGATGGGGCTCTGCGTATGGAGTTTATTTGGTGAGAAGTGCATGTTTTCAGAGACAAGATGCTGCGATTACCTTAGTGAGCAGTTCTCATGGTGTTTTTAGTTAAAGTCCTAATTAGCCTTCTATAGCTAATGAGCTTGTGAGTTATAAATCTACTCATTATTATGAATGATAGGGCCAGTGCTTAAAGTTTGCCAGTTTTGCACTAAGACATAATTATTTATGAAAAGACCTTGCCCCAGAAATGGAAATTATAATAATTAGATTTAACTTTTCTGCGGCTTTTGTATTCCTCCCCCCATCCCCTTAGGGATGCGGATGTCTAGAGGATACTAATTACTAGTGGTAGAAAGTTTCTTGCCCAGACAAATCGGAAAGTCAGAAGGCTAAACCCTGGAACTTCTAGCCACCACTTAGCCATGCGTCTTTAGCAAAGGAGCAGTCCCCACAGGGTTTCTGACTGTCACCAATAGATTTGTGCTACATAAAGTCACCCACTGCGAAGCCTCGGGCTTTGTTTCTTCAGAAAGCAGTGAATGTTTTTGTAAGATGCTTTTAAAAAGTGGTTAAATAGATATAACAAACTTGTTTCCAAAAGTTTATTCACTTGGTTGAAACTAGACCATGAATAATTTTGTATCAGGAAAAGAATGCGGAAATTATTCCTTTTGGTCAGGATGTGGTAGTTCATGGTCAACCACGGGCTGGCCTGAGAGTCCCACAGCTAGTAGGATGTCACAAACTGAAACACAAATACTCGGTTCCCCAATCTGGGTCAAAACTATGTCAATTCAGTTTTTTTTTGGAATTAAATGGTACAACATGCATTCATTAAACTTAATGAAAATTTTAAGTAAAAATGCCCCATTACAAAGATGAAAAGATGGTGGTGGTCCTTGTGGCAGAAGATGGGTGTTTCCGCATTTTAATACAATAATACAATAGAATTAGAATTTGGGGCAATCTTTAAAGACTATCATTCTAAATTACTCTGTGTAGATGCTAGACCCAGCTCCTCCTTCAGATGAGGACAGCAGGGTAGTGTGACAGGTTATGTAAGGTGCAATGTCAGACTGGTTACTAGTGGCAGAGCTGGGACCAGGGCACAGGTCTCCCAGCTTCTAGTCCAGTGTGCTTCCAATTAAACCTCAAAGCCATCAGGCTGTCTTTGGCTCATCAAAACATCCACTCTGCCTGCTATTCTCCTGCAAACCTTTGCCTCACCTCTTCCATCTCTCTCTACAACACAGATTTCTCCCTATACAGCCCAGCAGAAGAAGGATGCACTTGCAATTTTGTAGAAACATTTTCCAATATTAATGTTGCCTGTTAAAAAAGGGATGCACAAACACATAGCTCTACCTGCTTTGTGGTTGTATTCTAGTCTTTCATCTTTGGCTCTGCCGCTTAATGGATGAGTGTGGATTCTGAAGGCTGACCGCTGGGTTCACATCCTCCTGGCCTCCCTTATCATCTGCGTTCCTTAGGCAAGCAACTCTCTGCTCGGTGTTCTCATCTGAAAAATAAACTGAGATTGTTAATAGTAAATACTTCATAGATTTTTGTGAACATTAAATATGCTTCATAAAGCAGCAAAGAAGGTGCCGGTACACAGTATGGTACTTAGTAAATGGTGGTGGTTCTTTTTCGTAGTATTAAGTAGAAACAGGTCAAGGTATAAAATAATGTGGATGATAAATGTATTAAGCTCCTAAGTGCCATACATAAGCCATTATATTAATGAGAGTCATCACCACGACCCCAAATTGGACTTTATCTCAGTTTTATTGAAAAGGGCACTTAGACCCCGAATGATTATGTCACTTGCTCAAAGCCGCACAGCTAGTCACTGATGGTAGCTTCCTTCTGTAACTCAGATTTTTGGTACTTACAAATTTCATGGTTTTGCCTATCAGTTCAGATTCCAGGGCTTTCCCTCTCAACTTTCTAATTGCAAACCTTTGAAGGCTTTTCTTTTCTTTTAAAAAAATGAAAATCATACTTGATTGACAATTGTGTTAGCTGGGTAATTTCTTTAGGGGCTTTCAAAAAGGCTGAGGTGTACTATCACATGTCATAATGCTTTGGTGGATTCTAAAATTCAGAGGGGAGCACTTCATGTAGCACTGGGACACAGCAGGCCCAAGTGATAGCATGAATTAAAAGACCAATCGCCTCCAGCTCCTACTCAGATGGCCTGTGAAGGCCTACACCGACAGGGTGGCTCCCTAACAAAGATCACCCACAGAATGACACCATCTGGCCAATGTCAGAGGAGGGGGGACAGGAGCCACAGCTGCAACCATCTGCCTGTGCTGCGAATAGCTCAAAAGTGAATGGGCTGGGAGGGTCCGTGCTTCCAGCAGAGTGAGTATACTGTCCTTGCCCAGCCTGGTCTTTTTTCGTGTTTTCTATAGAGATACTCTTTCAGAGATTCCTAACTTACTGGTGTACCTTTTTGTGTGTGTGAAAGTTGCACTGATACCTCTAACTGCAGATGTTTTGAAATTAAATCCATGTTTTCTTCACCTCACTCCATTCACTTGTCAAAACCAGGTCTTCTTCCAGTGTTCCTACTTCAGCAAATGACACTATAATCTCTCGAGGTGGGGAAACCAGAAATGTGTGCAGATAGGTTATTCTTGCCACCTCCCTCTTCCACTCCTTATGACTCCTCAAGCTAAGCTGGGTTCTCTCTTTTTGTGCTCTCATAATATTGCTGTTTTTCATTCATAGCATTTATCAATATTTGTGAGCATAGATTTATATTTGTGACTTTTCACATATATGTATATTACATATATGTGATATGTACATCATGTATACATCTATACATATACATATACATATGATATATGTTACCTCATTAGCCAGCAATCTCTTTGAGAATGAGTATCATGTGTATACTTGTTTATCAGTGCTTATGTTCTGTGTTTACTAAGTGTTTATCACTCAGTGAGGGCTTAAAAATTAATGATTGAATTCACTCTCCTTGCTGTATTATCTCCAATGCCATGTCTTTGGAAAAGAAATTGCTAATAGTGACACATACCAAACAGGAATGGACTGACCCTAGACATGGTGTTTCCCTATCACTGTTTTCACTAATATCTGGATGGACTTCTGTCATCACTAATTTAGAGAAGTTTGAAATAGGTGATTTTTAAGTCTACCCCCAATGCCATGGCTCATTATTCTGTCATGGTCACTAAGGCCTTGTAGATTGTTGTAATGAGAGCTTTGCATTGGGGTGTCAGGAGATCTGGATTTCAGCCTAGACCTCAGTGACCTTGAACCACTCATTTCTATTATCAGCAACCTTGTTACTTCATATTTAAAATGGGGTGCATTAATGTAGATGAATTAGGTCATCCACAAGTAGTAAGTCATCTTATGCACTTAGGAGTCTAACATAACAAAGTTAACTTTTCACTCATTTTGCATGCCCTGTGGGGGTGAGGAGAAGGCTCTGCTCCACCTCATCATTCAGGAACCGGTTGAGGGAGGCTTCCCTCTTTTGAAGTTGAACAATTGTGAACATCAGTCTTTCCCACATGCCTTCTTGTCCCATCATTAAATGAGAGAGATTGGAGAATGCATGCCATTCATTGGTAAGAAACAGTAAGAGAAAGGAAGAGAGCTGAGAAATACAGGAGAGCAAATGTAATATTTGCTGAATATGACTATTTTCTACATGGGGGATTTTTTACATTTTTGTTTGTTTTCTTGACCGGTGGTAACATGTCTTGTGATGAAATAGTATATGAACACAGGGACCAAATAAGAGTGAAACTGTACTGATGAAGCGAGCCTGGGGCTCTGCCTGTTTGTTCTGTGCTTTACAGTGAGTGTGCCATGTAATTATACCCCAGGCACTGCGATGGCCCATCTAGGGCTCCGCTGTGCATGGCGTGAAAACTGCCTGCCCAGATGATGTCTCAAGTCACTTCCAACTTTTGAAATTCTATTTGTAAATGATGATTTCTTTTTCAAATGTACTTAGCAACTGTATATACTGTTAAAAGTCTGTGACCAATTCTTAGGGATGTTTTTATGGCTTTTTAAATTGAAAACATGGATACTATTATTAAAAAGGAAAATAATCCACCTATAATTCCTAACAAAATTATGTTTTATTTGCCCTTAACTCTTGTCCATATTTGTATATATTTTGCATAGTTGTATTTATGTGCAGTTTTGTATTTTTTATTTCACATTTTATCATAAACTTTGTCAAATCTATTTGGGCTGTATAATAATTATTTTTATAGATGGAATATTATTAGCTAAAGCAATCTTAAGTGAATACTGTAAGTCCTTAACTTAGTATCTGGAAATATGTTAGTTCTCCCAAAATGGCAATAATAATTAATAATAGTGGCAGGATGCATTTTTAAGAGAAAGTTAAAAATAAATTAGAGAAAAGATTTTCCTGAAGGAAAATTAGTAGGCTGAGTAGTAGGCTCTCTATGAACCAAACATATTATCTGAACCCAAACCAGAATTATGTTAACACATTGTCCAGAATGCACTCAAAAGCAGGTGTCATCTAAACACTTTCTGTGATTATCACACTTACTCCTCACAACAACTTCTGAGCAGTAGGTAAAATTATTTTACAATTAAATTTACAGAGGATAAAACTGAAGCTCAGTTTGTTTAGCAATTTGTCCAGAATTAGCTGACTGCATAGTCCTTAATTCTGGACTCAAATCAAGGTCTGCCTTCTGAGCTGAGACCCCTGCCTCCCGTTAAATGAGATGTGTAGAGGCAACTGTCCATGATGAGGTGAAGAAATGTTGCAATTCTCTAGCTGGCCTTACCCAGTCCAGCTGTTTGTTTTCTGTTTAAAATTATTAGCACTTAAAAAATGCACTGAAATTTAGGTCGAACATATAAAATATAGGTAGAATGTTAAGGAAGATTTTTAATGCTAGTATACTTTCCTGTGGCTTTGTGCTTCATTTTACCATAGAATTAATGAGAATACACAAATGGCAAATTACTTTGGATTAATATTAATTATGTCTGCTGACCCAGTAAAAAATAGCTAATAGATTATGTAAATCAAGCCCAGCAAGAAAACAACTTATTTAAACTGCTTTCTAGCCAGTGTACATAATAGTAATGGCTTTAATAGTGTCACAAAAAGAGAAGGGGTATGAGCAAATATTGATGATTAATTATTTAAATATTTACAAAATTCATACTAAAGGACCTTGAATATATAGGTAGTACCTACAAACACATGTAGGAGCAAAGATCACAAAACCAAATACTGCTTTTCTTCTTAATCATATATTTTTCTTCATATCAGTTAATTTAAAAACATTTTATTTTAAATGCTGTTGCACGATATTGCTTTTGTTGATAACATTTTTCTCCTAAAGTAGAGGTCAGACATTTTGTCTCTGAGTCAAGATGTGGACCACAGACATGATCTGGCTCAAGTAGTGTTGACTACTTGAGCGTTTGTCAACATTCCAAGTTTGGGACTGTGGCGGGTGGAATAATGGCTCCCAAAGGTGTCCACACCCTAATCTTTTGAATCCAAGAATGCTTCATTACACAGCACAAGGGACTTTGCAGATATAATTAAGGTTACAGACCAGACCTTTAAATTCAATATTATGCTGGCTTATCCAGGTGGGCCCATTTAATTATATGAGACTTTATCCACCTGGGTGGCAGAGAGATAGGGGAGCAGGGAAAATCTAAGATAGTCAAAGCTTTGGAGAGCCCGAACTCATTGTTGAGGGAGGCCTCATGGAAAGTATGAGAGGGGATGTGGGCAGCGAGGAAATTGGGATTATGTTCTACCATCCGAAGGAATTGAATTTGGCCAAACTTGGATGAACCTGGAAACTGATGAATTCTCAGAACCCCTAGAAGGAAATGTAACTTGCTGATACTTTGATTTCAGCCTTAAGCGACTCTAAGCAGAGGTCCCAGCTGAGTCATCCTGTAATTGGATTTCTGACCTTCAGACTGTAAGATAATAAACCAGTGTCGTTGTAAGCCCCTAAGGTTTGGGTACTTTTTTTTTATGGCTGAAAGGGGAAACTGATAGAGGTAGCTCACATGGAAATTCATGTTTTGGGGCACATTTTTTTTCTGGTTACACTGGATTGGGGTTGAGTCGTAAAGGCCCCACTCGGTTGAAGCCTAGGACTCTGGTTTAGACAAGTTACTACTGGCCCACTTTACTCATTTGCATAATGTAGCTGCCCTGTTGGCTTTTGTGTTTTCAGCAGCTGATCTAAACGTTCAAAAGACAGAACTAGATAGGAACACCCATGGTCCACTTGGGATCCATCTCTTTTCCAGTGACCTTGACTTCAGTGTGACTAATTTTTGCTTGATATCCTTTACATTACACCCCACTCTGTCCTTTATTTCTGTCTCTCTCCATTTCTTTCTTTCCTTAGTTTTAATAGAGCTCATGGGAGCCAACACAACTGGTTGCTGGAGAAACAACTCTTTCTCTTTACAGATGTTTTTTCAGACCTAAATGTTATGATGTAGTTCTTTTATCAAGTTTCTCTCATGGTCTCAGTTGCTATGGAGTTTCTTTCCTCCATTTATTGAACCATGTTGGACAAATATTTTTACTACAGAATCCAAGTAGAGGCACTGCTTCAATATTTGACATTTAATTGCAGTTGCTACACATGAGGACTGGGTAGTAGGTTGTGTAAGTAGTATAAATGCATGTTGTTCTTGGTGTGGAATTATTTTGCACTAGATGGAATAAGTATAAATAGTGAAACATTTCTCTGCCTGGGTAACTGTTGAAGAGATCCCCCTGCCCTCAATATTTGAATGGGTCTTTTCCAAGTGATTGGGGATATCCATAAAGCTTAATAAAAAAAAAAATCTTGGAGAAAACAGTCTGAGGTGGGAGGTGTGGAGTAGAAGTGGGAGAGGAACAATTTCTGAAAGGGAGTTTGAGGCTGAGCAAGTGAAGAATGTTTGCTCTGGAGTGTTCCTTAGTGATCCTTCTGCCTTCTAGGGTCACCACCACCTTGCTTTTGATAACTTTCCGAAAGGAAGGAAGGCCTTTTGAGGAACCCAGTGATTTCAGGGTTTTAGGGCATTTTATCTGATTTCTTCCTTGTGTTGTTCTTTCTGGTAGAGCAGGAATGTGCTGGAGATTCCAAGGAATTGTTGGTTTAATTGTTGTTCATCGCTGCCTCCATCAGTTCCTTGTTTTTCCTCTCTAGGAAATAAAAGGACATGATATCATTTCTTTATGTATTCATTGTACAAGAGGGAGAACAGCCAGATATTTTCAGTGTTTGAATTCCTTGGAATACAGAGTTTTGTAAATACAAGTTGTTTTCCTACAAATCCCTCCCCCCAACAAGATAGCAAGAATCCCAGGACAGACATATACATATTTTAAAAAGCTCTTTTCATAGTACCCTGTGTATCTCTCTTTTTTAAAGTTATTTTTCACAACTGAAATTTAATATTTACTTGTTGAATTACTCAATTAGTCTCTCTCTTTCCCACTACACATTTAAGATTTCTAGTGGCAAAGTTTCCATATCCTGATCCCCATTTCATACTCAGAATTCAGCACAGTGCTTGTCATATGAGAAGCTTTCAGTAGTTCTCTGTTGAATAAAAAGTATATACATTAATGGTCATTTTTACGGATGGGATTGTGTGGACAATTTCTAATTCTGAATCATAATATGACAAGGCATTGGAAACAAGCATTTAAGCATGGTTCAGAAACCATTTGTTCAAGAAGTTGGAAGAATTTAACTTCCCATATATATTCACATGGAGGTAATGCCTCAGCCAGAGATTGGGTCTGCTCCATATCCTGTGTAATAACAGCCAGACAGTGTTATGTGTGAGGCCAGGAAAGTGAAGAAATAAAAGTAATTGGTGATGGACTACAAACTGTCTTGTTGTGGGTGCCAAGCATCTGAGAGTGTCTAACCTTTGCCCGTCAGATTCTTCAGCTAGCCATCTGGACTGGCAACTGGGATTCATCTTATCTGGAGATTTTCTAGCTGCTCTTTGCAAAGTGTTTGGACCTTCTTCCAGCCTCAGTGTGTGTCTGCCACCTTAGTTTCTACATGCCTTGGTTCTGTATTGGTCTCCCACTTTATCTACTATCTGTTTGGTTGGTTGCAGTTCCTTTTCTGATCTTACCCACTGGATGTTGCTCATTACCCCATTAGTCATTCCAGGGTAACCTGGGAGCAGAGACATACCTGTAAGCTTACAAAAAGCTCTTCCCCTGAGAAGGGTTCCCCAAGTTAATCCTAGAAAAAGAAGTCAGTGTCTAGGGACTGGGAAACTGCGCATGTCCCTCTCTTCCAAGATGAAAAGCAGAATTGAAAAATATCTCACAAGAGTTGTCTAAGATCATTTTTATTGGTGCATTTATTTTCTATTTGAAAAATAAGTGCATATTTATTATAAAATGCAAATAGTGGAGATTATAGAAAATGAAAATTGCTTCTTTTTATCCACTCCTTCGTTCTACTTTTCAGCTAGAACTACTGGTAGTTCTTAACATACCTTAAGCCTGTCTTTCTTATGTAGTCTTTGAATTTGGTCTTACCCAGGGTGGAGTTCAGACTCCTTCATTGTCTTTCTGAGTGAAGTTATGCAAGACACATAATCTTTCTGAGCTTTAGTTTATTAATTTATAAAATAGAATTTCTTCACTTTGTGAAGTACATAAATGCCTAATCACTATGTTATATACCTGAAACTAATATTATATGTCAACTGTAAAACTGTATTTAGAAAGTAAATGAAAACAAAGCAAACAAAATAACCCAGCCTAAAAAGTTAGAAAGAAAGAAAGGCCTAAATGGTATCATAGACATCCCTCCATTCCATGAACACAGGGTCGTCTGACAGGGGACTTGGTTTTAGGGTGGGTCTATTTGGATCAACAAATGCCAAATTTTTTTTCTAATTGTACCTACTTAATAGGCTTAATATAAGGTTCCAATGATGTAATGTACATAAATGTGCTCATCAAATTGTTTGGTATTCAACACATAGCAACTGGTATTAGTGAGGTATTGTTATTCACTTTATAATATTTTACTAAAAATGTTCTAAGTCATTATGTAAACATCAAACTTATCTTTTAAAATGACCTCAGAATATTGTAAAAGATGGGCATACAATGATTTCCCTACTAATTAAATTTCTGTTCAAGTTGTTTGACTATTTCTTGTAAATGTAAGATTAAGACCATTTAAAAGTTCCTCCAGCAAACCCTCAGTACTTATCTAAGGCCAATCATTGGCTATGACGTTCAATGCTTACCTGGTTGAATGTGTTCCACTGTGATTCCAATTTAAATGATAACTTGTCAAACACTGGTGCCATTTTAGGGTAATAAATTACTACGAATAAGCTTAGTTAGGTACTAAAAATTATGAACTCTGGAAAGGATTAACTAGCTGAACTAAACATTTAATCTTTTGCATGTTATATAAAAATATCATTTGGTAATATTGTCTAAGAACAGAGTAGGAAATTTATATCATCTGCCTTTTTTAAACAGGGTTATCATTAAAATTTCATAGTAAATTTGCATCCAGTTGCTAGAGTAATCGCTGATAAAGGTGTCCATCCCCTTAAGTGGTTTATGGTTCATGCATATCATTTTGTACATACTTAAGCCATACATTTTATTTTTTATAATAATCAGGTGAAAGTAAGAGCTCATGATAGTACATTTTAGTTAGATTGGGCCCTAGTCACCAGTCCAAAGACTAGATTGTTTCTAGAATCTGTATAGAATGAAACTTCCCTGACATACCTCTTTGCTTAAAGTCAATAAGTAAATAAATTTATATGCAAGACATTATGCAATTTTGTTTTTACAACTAATGTTACAGAAAAGCAATGATGAGAGAAGAGAGGATGGAATTTGGAGTGAGAGAAGCTGTAATTTCTCAACACAGCACAAGAGTTGCACTTTTGTCGCCCATGGGAGAATCTTGCTTTACCACAAGTCTTTTCTTTCTTATGTTGCCTGTCTACTATATTCATGAGATTTCTAGGGACCTTAGTTTGTTTTTATTATAGATATTTTATAAGAGGTGACTGAAACCTAACTGTTCAGGATTAGAGAATGAGTAATTTTCATCCCAAGAGCCTATTATAGATTACAGGCTCTCGGTCTATCCTAATTGTAAAGTTTAAAGTCAATTGTTGGATTGAGCAGTGGTTCTAATTAGGGAAATAAAAAAGATAGAGAGCCTCTTAAAGCTTCACACAAAATCCCACTTCTGAATAAAATGCCAATTTGGTTGAAAGAAAATAGTTTTAAGTGGCCATTGAACTCCCAAGAGTAAAAACGTGAGGGAAATACTACAGGTTCTCAACGGCTCACTGACTCAGGCCTCCTGCCGCTAATTCTTGGATGGCCCATTTTGTGGCCAAATGGATACAGCCTCATTTTCTTCTTTTTCTCTCAGAAGCCATTTGCCATACTTTCACAGAAAATATGTCAAAAATATTACTTCAGACTTCCTGATATCAAAAATAGAATGTAGGATTCAAACAAAAAGAATCATAGAAAAGGCCCATCATTAGCTTTGGCTAATTTAGGAGTCTTTAAATTTTAGACTTTCTTAGTCCAGCCACTCCAGGCCAGCTTGTTCATATCTATGTTTCCCTAGGGTTCCTTATGCCCTCTAGTTTCTCCAGTCCTGGTTCAGGCTATGTCGTTCTCCCACAGACTGAACTTCTACTGTGGAAATATCATGGACTTAACATTTCATTCATTGAACACACGTGTCCTGAATGCCCTCTCCAGACCAGGCACTTTCCATGGTGTTTGGGAATAAAACAGGAAAGATTTTTATCTTTATTATATATTTTTCTCATTACCATTTAGTCCCCTTATACCACATTTCCCCCAGCAATCACCACACTGTTGTCCATGTCCATGAGTCCTTTTTAATAGGAAAGAATCTTACCTTCATGTAGCTTATATTCTAATAAAGGAAGAAAGAAAATGAACAGCAAATACAATAAAGAAGTAAATTCATAGCATGTTGGAGAGCTGATAAGCACCATGCAGATAAAAGGAAGAAGGAGAGCCAGGAGTGTGGGTTTCAAGTATGGGTGGCAGGTTGCAGTTTCAAATGTGGTGGTTAGGATAGTCTTCCTTGACAAGGTGACATATGAGCAATGACATGGAGGAAGTGTGGATTAGCTTTGTGATTATGGGGAGAAGAACATTCCAGGCAGAGGAAACAGCTGGAATAAAGTTTTCCTGGTGAGCATCTGCCTGCAATACTCTAGTGGCAACAAGGAGACCACCATGGCTGGTGGGGAGTGAGAGGGGAGGAGGTGCAGTCAGGGGCACAGTGGGTGCGCTGTGGCTTGGGAGAGGTTATGGGGTGGGTGCTGGCAGATCACAGAAGACCTCAATGTTCCCTTTAAAGAGTTGGTCTTTGATTCTGAGTGAGGAGGAGCTATGGTGAGATTTTGAGCAGAGGACTGCCACGATCTGACTTGTGATTCACAGGGATGACTCTGGCTGCTGTGTTGAGAATACTTTCTACTTTGCATTAGGCTACATTCTAGAATCTGTAGATATCTATGATCAAGTTTACTTCTGGGCCCTGCACACTAAATAGCTAAAAATATGTTGAATTCTTTCTATTTTAAAATAAAGTTGCTTAGAACAATGATAGATGTAGTGCTTTTCCCCTTCCCACCAAATATAAATTGACTAATTTAAGCAAATTTCCTCTGACTACTTATTATCACTCCTGTATTCGAGATGCCTCAGGCAGATTTTGCAGAGTCTACCCTGTTTTTACAGTTCATAATCAGCTCCTACTTCAACCGCAGGAGTTAATTAATTCTTAACAGTTTTCTGCAACTTACGCTGAGTACTGATTTTACTTGGTAGCTTTTTAAAAATGTTAGGGTTTTTTTTTTTTGGAAACTTCATGCAGTAGAATTTTCTGTGACACTAGCTACTCTTAATTCAGGTGAAAGTATTATCTTATATAAATCCAATCACCTGGTTTGAAAGCACAGAAGAAGTTATTAAGCAAAGGTAAATACTTTTATTCACAGGTACCTTGCTTTGAACAGTGGATTAATTTTTTTTACTCTTTTTTTCTACTTCTTTTTAATTTGCAGCAGGATATAAAAACTGACCCATTGAGAATAAAAGATGGTCTAGAATGAATTATGATAACATGAACACAGATACAACTTTATTCAAAGAATTCTTTAATAAAATTTTGCTTTTTATTGCTGGAAACACTATTCTGTTGGGTTACATAAAATAATTTAAGATTCAAATTAAAGCAACTTTAATTTGATTGTACAGTCTCCATAAAAAAACTGATTTTTATTCCGAAGAAGTAAATTCCATAGTGTGAGAGATTATAAGTGGCATGAATGTTAATGGAACCTGATCCTATATGCCCATTAATGCCGTATATACTTGTGTTCAATGTGCCCAATAATATTCTCAGAGCTTTCAGAATACAATTGGTGACCCTTATTTGCAACTCCAAAGTCCAGGAAACTTATTTTTTAAAAGAAAAATAATAAGTAATACTAATGATACTAATGTTGGATTCTTCAAATGTTTTAAGCATAAAATTGAGTCTAATAGCTAGATGAAATAGTTTTAAGAAATTGTTGAGGCATGAGAAATAAAATTATAAGTACAAATTGGAAACATATGAACAGCAGTTTCACCATTATCTCATTTCAGGCTTCCTCTGTTTGGGGAGTAAATCTGGCCAAAAAAGCAAAAACAAACAAACAAAAAACTAAAGTGACTAGTTTTATCATTCATTTTCATGGGAAGATTTCCTGACACACAATGTATTTATTTAAAAAAATATTTACCATGTTTCTGTGATATTGTAGACACTGGATTAAGTATTGGGAAACAATGGTTAATGAGATATTTGTTTTCTCCTTTGGAGAGTCAATATTCTGGGGGGAGGGGAGAAGAAAGATTAAAAATAAACAGATGAGTTAAACAATTGCACATTCTAGGAAGAGCTGTGAGGGAAACAAGGAACTTAGGTAATAACTAAGGGGAAGCTATTTTCTGGTAGGGTGGTAGGGGACAGCTTCTCTATGGAGCTGATATCAAACTGATCCCTAAAGGAAGAAGAGAAACTGGCTGTATGAAGACAAATGGGATAAGGGATGACAGAAAGGAAGGGCAAAAGCACGCCAGGCAGAGGGCATGGAGAGAGCTTGCATAAAAACCCTAAGGGGGCAATAAGATTGGTTTATTCCAGGATCTGGGGATTCCTAGGGGGAAGCAATCAAGGAATAGAGCCAGCCAGTAGGAAGATGTTGAGAGCCCCATGCTAAGTGCTGAGGGGCTTTGCAGGGTGTGGTAAACCTCATGCATTGGGAATCCCCTTCAAGGTTTAGTCATAATAACAACACTCTTAGTTCTATGGTTTAAAGTTTATTCTGTCTGTTGTTATTTTGTCTGTTGGAGAGAGAATGGATTGTCACTGATAATAAAAAATTACTCTGAAAAACAGCCAATTAACCCTGGTTGGTGTGGCTCAGTGCATTGAGTGCCAGCCTGTGAACCAAAGGGTTGCTTGCTTGATTCCCAGTTAGGGCACATGCCTGGGTTGCAGGTCAGGTCCCCAGTGGAGGTGGGGGGGTGCATTAGAGGCAACCACACATTGATGTTTCTCTCCCTCTCTTCCTTCCTTCCTTTCTCCTCTCTAAAAATAAATAAATAAAGCCTTTAAAAAATAAAAACATCCAATTTAAATATTATCAAACCTAAAATGTAATGAAGGAATGGAAGCTTTCTGTTGAAATAGTCCAGGCAAGAGTGACCCTGACTAGGGGACAGCCATGATGATGGGGAAAGCAAACACACGTGAGACATCTGCAGAGGTGGACTCTTATGGGCTGGATGTTGGGTGGATGTGGCTAGAGAAAAAGGAACAGTTAGGAATTTATGGTTTGAGCATCTGGGTGAATTGTGGCACTAGAAATACAAGTTTGAGAAGATAAGTCACCATAATTTTGGACATTTTGAGGTTGAAATGGCTTTGAGAGATCTCAATAAAAACAGGCACGTGGATCCATACTTCAGAAGAAAAGGCTGGGCTAGGTATGAAAGTGTTACATGGAAAGCAAAACAAAACAACAAAGCACACTGGCTTGGAGGACTGTCGTAATTTGGGCTGCCTTAGTAAAGTACCATAGACTACATGGCTTAAACAAGAAAAATTTACTTCTAAGCATTCTGGAGGCTGGGAGGACCAAGGTCAAGGTGCCAGCTGATTTGATTCTGGGAAGAGCTCTCTTGCAGACAGCTGCCTTCTTGCTCTGCCCTCACAGGGTGGGGAGTGATATCAAGTCTCCTGTCTGTTCTTAATAGGGCACTAATCCCACCAGGAGGGCTCTACCCTGGTGACTTTATCACCTTCCAAGGCCCCACCTCCAGCACCATGCCCTTGGGGATTAGGGCTTTAGTATATGAATCTAGGGCACACAAACATGTCAGTCCATAGCAAGGACTGAGTTGGAATTTGCAGGGATTCGCCTCCTGAGAGTGCTTTCCATCTCTTCCCTGTGGCCTGGCGCTTCTGGTATTTCCAGTTTCACCTTGGAGCCTTCTTCTTTGGGGACCATAGGGCCCCCCTGCCCCACCTCCCACCTTCCAGTCCCTTTTGGAGCTGTGACTGATGCAGACTCATACTCTTTTCTTTCACTCTAATATTTAATCCTTGGTTTTCTTTATTGTTCTTTCTTCAGACAGGGGTAGTGTTGAAATGTCATACCATTTTTCTAAGATATAATAAAAATGTGGAAATGTTTTTAGAGAATGTTTATTATAATGACACCCCCCCCCCATCACCACCATCTACACTTGTTTATAGATAAGAAAACAGAGAGGGTGAAGCAGTTTCTTCAAGTTCTAGGAAATTTAAGGGTCATGCAGGGTCTTAGACTCAGGTCAGCTGACACCAGCTTCTGTGTTTTTTAAAACATCAAATTTTCTTTACTTAGTTTTTATGTCTGAAATAGTGTTTCACAAATTAACTTAAAATAAGGGTTATGTTTTATTGAAACTGAAATAATCTAAAACATTTGATTTTCTGAGCTCTGCTATAAATTAAATTCCCCCCAACCTCTGGATAAGTAAAGAATGGTTTTAGAACTTAAATAAAATCATAATGTTTTAAATCTAGAAGTACGTTAGAGATTGATCCTAATTGAAGCCCAAAGAAATTATGGATGTTCCCCAAGGTCATGCAAGTTGCTGGAAGAACAGCCCAGGCTGCAAATGAGTCTCCTCAAAGGCAACTCCAGAGCTTTCCTCTTCGACCTTCTGAAGTGATAAGCACTTTGCAATGCAGGGTAACTTTCGTAGAGCGACTGTGAGCATAAATTACTGATGACTCATTGTTAAATGCTCAGTCCTATTTTACTCACCCTTTCAGAATATTAATTTTCTTTTCTGTGAATGTCTTCTTCAAGATAATTTTTATTAAATTTGTCTGTGAATGTCTTGATAGAAGATTTTCATGGTTTACATGGAATAAAATGCTTTCTGCTGGAACACATAAAACCTCTCTGTCTTACTGTTATCAAAATAATTCTGGACTTATTTACCAAACACCTGTTCTGTGGCCAGCTTGGACAAGAAAATCATTAAAAACAAGCTTCCTCCCAATGGGCTCTTTGTAATGGTGAGAGACCTATACAGAAAAATAATATGAAAGGATTTAGTCAGTTATAAAACTATTTGCTATAGATTATAAGTAGTAGGTAGATCAGAGAAGAGTTAGGTTAATATACAGACAAATCAGAAGTTAAATGGGTTAAAAATGGTACTTTTAGATAAAAGGTGATGATTCTTATAAATTTAGATTTGCAGGTTTAAAATTCATGAATTTTATTAAGCTTTAAATGATTGGCCCAGCATGTTGTATATCCATCTATTACATGTCAGTGCTTCCCTGTGATTTAAATATTATCAGACTACATATCTAGTTAATATAGTTCAGTGTACTCATCAAAAATTACTTTGAAAGTAGCCACTTTACATATTACTAAATCTAAAATGAAAAATTGAAAAGTTGTTAATATCATATGTAATTAGCAACTCTCTCACTAATCTTAAAATGTTATCAGTTCCTATTTAACCTAGTCCTGGTCTGATTTTGAAGCTAGATTCCTTTAGGCTCTCTGCTCCTTCATCAGAAGTCAGTCTGTACATATGCCTTTCTTTCTACTTGTGAGAAGACAATGGGGCGTAAGGTTGGAAATACACAAGATTGAATCCAGCCAGATCACAACTTTGCTGTGTGATGGTGGGCAAACCTCTTAGCATTTTCTCTCATTTGATAGCATGAGGGGTTATACTCAATGTTTTTAAGAGCATTTCCATGTCTGAGGATCCGTGGACAGGGCACATCGACTCTTTTCATGTGCACAGCTCTACAGTGTTAGCTGCTTAGTTAAAAAAACAAAACCAAAACCAAAAAATACATTTGGGAACTCTAATGCTTTTTCTCTTATAGGAATTTGACTAGTAGTAAGAAATGGTTTCCTAGCAACAGTTTTGCTGTGTGATGGTAAGATTTGCCCACCATCACACAGCAAAGTTGTGATCTGGCCTGGATTCCTAGCAACAGTCTCAGCCCATCTACAAATTTTAAACAACTTTAGAAAATGGAACATGTACATTTCCATAAAATATAACATCCAAAAGCAACATAGTATTTTATGAATGTCAGTTATCACCAGAGGGGAGGGGGAGGGGGGAAGGCAGAAAGAAGGGGAAGGGTCTAGTCAGGGTCTAGTCAAGGAACATGTACAAAGGACCCTGGGCTAGGACAACAGGATGGGCACTGACTGTGTATGGGGGTGTGTGAGTGGGGCAGGGGGGAGCAATGGGGAAAATCAGGACAACTGTAACAGAACAAAAATAAAATAAAATAATGCACTGTGGTCAGATAAGATTTTAATGTTTTGGGAAAATGAGGCAAGGATTTATATGGGAACTCTGTATTATATTTGCAATTTGTTCTGAGTCTAAAATTATTCCCAAATTTAAAAGAAAAAAAATTTTTTTAAACTTGAATGCCAGATAGTGGAATTTAACTTTAAAATTACCTTCAATAAACTTGACTTGAATTAATTTAATTCCACTATCTTCCATATCCTTTCAGTTATTTTATACTCTCTAGTTTTACAGGAAAAGGAGACATTACAGTGGAGTGACTAGGATGTGAGTCTGAAATCTGCTTCTCTTCTTCTGCGCCCAGGTGCTTGGTGGACCTGTGTTCCATCCTTGTATGCAGTAGTGCGATGAGGAGGGAGTTCGGAATCAGGTGGTTTAAGATTAATCTCTGGTTTGACCATGACTCAGTTTCTCCATTTGGAACAAATGGCTGTAGTAACAATACCCATCACACAGGGCTGTTGTGTGAAGTAATGAGGGGCTGCATGTAAAATCCCCTAGGAAAGTGCTTGGCAAATTTAGTAAGCTCATTTCACAATAGGCCAGAAAATGTGATGTAGTTGAAGGAACAAAAAACAAGAGGTTTTCATTCCCAGGGCTTTGAACTGGGCTGGGGAAGCAGACTAACCATGCACCAGGCAGTGAAGTGTGAACCCCAATGCCGTTCTCTGATAATGAATTTATAGGGACAAAGAAAGATGAAACCTGTGCAGCTAGAGAGATCCAGGAAGGGATTATGGAGGAAAATGGATTTAGCAAATATGTATTCTTGGAACAAAACAGATCTTAGTCAGTTACTTAAATTTTAATCCATAGAGGTAATATCCCTTGTAAAGTACCTTAAAAGTTTTAATTTTTAAAGTCCCTCTCTATAAAAAGCACCATTGTCATATCCACAAATTATAGCAAAATCCCAAGAATTTGAATGGATACTTTTCTAAGAGACTCCAAGGTTAGCTGCAGGAAATTAAAACGAATGATAACAAAATGTATAATAAAACCTGAAGACAGAGATCCATATTTTGACCAGTGATGGTATTTTTCTATCAGCAGAATATTTATAATACTATTTTTGGCAAAGGAAAGTTGATAAGCTACTATCCTGAACATTCAGTTCTCATGGTGAAGTTCTCAGACGACGAAGTTCAGACCAAATCAGCAATTACCTTTCAAGCTTGTGCCCAGTTGCATCAAAGTCATCTCCACTCCCATTCCATTGGCCAAAACAAGTCACATAATCAAGCCTGAGGACAATGAGGCAGGCAACTGTACCCTGTCTACAAGGAAGCATGGGATGGGTGCAGAGGAAGCAAGTAATTGCGAACAATTAATGCAGCTCACTATAGTGGTAAATATTTTCCTCCTAGCTACTGCTTTTTGATATATTTGACATCACTATTTCAGCACTCTCATACACATACACAGTAATGTAGGAATTCCTTTACACAATGCTTCACATCACTTTTTAACAGAGATCAAGAAATGAGGACATTGGGAGACTAATTTTAATTGATACTTCCACACCACAATTCATTCACTTATTTATTCATCAATTCAACAAATTTATTGAGTGTCTACCAGGTACCTGGCATTATTCTAGGAACTAGAGATTCAGAAGTAAATAAAACAGGCATGGTCATAGAGAATATATTCTTTTGGGGGGAAGAGAGAAAAATTTTTAAATGGTTAAGAAGAGGTCTGTCCAGAAAGTATCCATCCATGTACTATGAAAGAGACTTTTATTAAAGAAGATACAAGAAGCATTGTACATAGGACAATGACACCTCAGTTCCATTCAAAGTAGAGATCTTGGGACTTCACATAGTTTTCCCAATCACCATTACTTGCTTCATTGTATTTTCTTTAATCTCATTGACTTTCAAAGGTGATTTTAGTTTTGGGAAAAGTCAGAAGTCACAGGGTACCAAGTCTGGGCTGTAGAGGGGCTGAGTCACCTGAGTCATTTGATATTTCACCAAAAAATTCTACATAAGACATAATGTAGGATGGGGCATGTTGTCATGATGAAGCTGACAGTCACCAATTGGCCATAACTGCAGTGTTCTGAATCATCTGAATAGTTTCTACAAAGGAACATTCAAACTTAAATGCAAAATTTGATGCAAATTTGTTGCTCTACTCAGCCATTTTGAATGCAACAGCCACACAGTACACATGCTCACTCAATGGCATCTACCACCCCCACTGACTAGAACAGTGAAGTCATCACTGTTCACACATGTGCATTCTCCTTGGCTGTGGTTACATCGATGTCATGCAAACTGTTCTCATTATATTAATAATGGCTGGACTTTTTTGGAACAGACTTCATATATCAGATGATGATACTTAGTGTACAGGTAGGATAGATCAGGATTTGGGGAAAGTATGACTGCAGCAGCTTTAGATAGGGACACCAAGGACAATCTAATCAGGTGACAGTTGAAGAAAGACCTAAATGAGGCAAGAGGACATGGGATATCTGGCCTAGGGGAAAGCAAGTGCAAGTTCTGGAGGCATGATTATACTTATTGTGTCAATGAGCAGTGAAATGCAAGATCACTGTGGGTCTTAGAAACCATGGCGAGAAATTACAGTTTCACTTTGAATAAGAAGAGAACTCATTGGAAATTTGAGCTGATCAGTTTACTCTCAAATTCAGGTATCATCTACTTTTCTTTCTTTCACTTTAGAACATTTCTTCTGCTTAGAAATGACATGTTCTGTTTCTAGAACTGTGTTTTGTGCTTTTCTAGAGTATTGATGTGCTCTTGTGTTCTTCTTTTATGTTGGGCATGTCGTTTTCCTCCCCCTGCAGAATCTCTCGTCCCCTGAGGACTCATTCTGCTTGTCCGTTTTCCCTTTCGTGCTGATGGTGTCCCCCTGAGCTTGTGGTAATTTTCCTCTGTATGCCACCAGTTGCTGTGTGCCTTAAGTGCTGACACCCCATGAGTGGCATAAGTTGCAGGATTCTCTGTCCATAGTGGTTGATGTTGTAATAGTTGACAGGTTGTCAGTCACCTCTAGATACCCCTCCTATTCTCTTCTCAGTCCTTAAGTCTAATGGATGGCAGATTGTCTCGATCCACCTCTTCAGTAATTACTGGGTGCTTGGGCTCCGAGAACCCACCTGCTGTAGCAATCTGATTGCTGTCTCAGGCCTCTCCCATACTATCTTCCAGACTCACCTTTTGTCCAGAGAAACATCTATCTCCATCGGAAGGAAGGCAAAGTTGGGACCTCACTTTCACCCTCCCAGGCACTCTTTCCCTGTTCTTCCTAGAAGCTGCTTGCTCAACAAAGGTGGACAGGTGAGAACTGAGAGGCTAAGCAGACTGGGAGTCATTCAAGCCTCCATCTTCCAAGAATCCCTGAGCTGCGGAAATGACATTGCATTTCTATGGAACTTTCTTAACTACTAGATGAAATTAACACTACTCAATCATTGGCATATATATATATATATATATATATATGAAGTGTCTTTATAAAGGCAATTTTCATTTTATATGTTTACTTTGTAACCATGTAGAACTCAAGGAATATAAAACTTAGTATCCGATGTGTCTGTTAAGACAAGGCTATTAGCTTCTAGTTTTCTTACTAGAAAATATGCTGCTTAATTCCTTAAGGATAATCAGTTCTATGCTGATGTTACAAATGCTCAGGCAACATGTTTCTAGTTAGTCATGGGTATGGCTTCAGAGTGGATTCTTTCTGTAATCATGGAGAATGGTGCTATGTGACTTACACAAAATGGGTACAATAGTTGTAAAAACACTTATGCTGCATCTGGGACAATGTATTGACAAGCAAACTTGCCATATCTGGAAACTCTTGAACTGCATTCATAGAATTCAATTCAACTACAAGGGTAGCAACAATTGTGAAAATAGTGAGTCATGATTTCTCTTGAGCTTTCAGAACACCACAGTGAAGACATGGTAGGTGAAAACACTGAAGAGAGAAAAAATGTGTAGCTCAGCATGACACAAGTGGAAAAGCACATATTTTTATTTTTTTCGGCTCAGTATGTCCACATGGTCAATAGGATTTGTTTGGGTATTTGTCAAAATTGACTCTTCAAAAGGAGACAAGCATATTTTGGTAAAAATAATCTTATAACCCAAGGCCAGTGTGCAATTGATGAGCTATGTGTAAGTTTTTATCTCTTTTTATCTCATAGTTATATGAGTATCATTTTTTTGTGAAGAATCATTCTTCATGCAGAAATATGTTCCATGTGGCAACTTCAAAGACAACCTTCTGAGAAACCAAGAGAATATTTAATAATGCTCATGAGCACTGAGGCATGAATGGTCAAATGAAGGTCTTCTCAGTTAGCTATTGATTATTCTATCGTGGCAGGCAACCTCAAAACCACACACACAGTCTTTTGACAATTACCTTCAACTCCTCATATTTCTCCCTATCACCGGAAGAAAATTACTTTTTTTGACCTTGCATAGCAGACAAATGTGTTTTGTATTATCTATTGATCTCATGATATAATATTCATAGGAGAGTCAATGAGACTCATCAAGTTCAAATGAGTTATAATTTCAGAAACCTTAAAGGGAACTCTCTTAAATCCTCCTATACTTAATGCAGGAAAAAAAAAAAAATCCGGTTCTCAGAAAGGCCTTCAAAAACACTTCAGGGCTTAAACATTTCAATTAAAAATGATGTTTTATTTTAGATTCTTTAGCATCACCTGGGGAAGCATGCCAGTTGGCTTAACATCCAGAAAACTAGTGAATTGTAACTGGATTTCACCTTAGCTTATCAGTCGTCATGGTTACCTTCTTTTTCTATATGACAAAAGAATTCTAAAAATTAGCTTTGGAAAAGATGAAAATATACTATGCTCAATGAACACCACTCAGATATAGTAGTAGTTTTCCAAAAGGCAATAGCCATAAAAGCAATAAATGGCATTTAGTTTTAAATCAGAAGGGCCAGCATAGCACAAGCTACTACCTTACCAATCACAGTGGGAAATTATTTCACTTACGAACTGTAGTTATTATCTATAGTCTGAATAAAACCAATTTAAAGTCATATAATTTGACAAGCCAAAAACAATGAAACTGTAATTAAAAATATACCATAGAAAGATGAAGACTACTGTTGTTCCGTGGTGTGCATTTTGCATCTGGGATACCTAATTATAGCCTCTGGCTTTTTACGTTGTCCCAAATTCTGGTCAAGTAATGTCCTCTGCAACCATGTTTACTTTACTATCCTGTCTCTCATTACAGTTGTCTCACTAAGCTCATAGATTTGTTCTTGTTTCTTCTTAAATCAGAATCCCGCAGAAGCAAAAGCTGATTTTTTAGAAAAGAAAGTTATTTTTATAGGTGCCAATTCAATTATTCTATTTTTTAAATCTATTTTTTGTTGTTGTTGCCTATTGGGCTTTTTAAAAAAGAGCTGAGTGCTGTGGTTGAAAATAAAGGGGAAATGCTGATGAGGCTGAGATTGGACAAGAAAACACATGAACGTGTATTAGCAAAGTGTTGTTATATCGATTCGGAGCCTTTATGGTTTGTGATATATCTGCATTTATAAAGTATTTAAACAATGTACAGAAGTATTCTTCTTGTGTCTGCTTTGGTTTATTGCAACAATGTTTTTATTTCTTTCACAAAACAAAAAAAGCATTTAAAAAAATGTAGTCTGGGTATGAACTTCAATAATCAACTTTTCTCCTTTCCTATAGTATTTTCTTACCCTGAGAGTTACCAATTAAAAAAAAAAACATTAAAAAATAGCCCCTTTTTACATTTATGCAGCACTCTTCTAAAAGCTTCTTGATTCACCATTTGTGCTTATTTCCATGGCAACCATTTAAGTCAGGTTTCTTGAAACAAAGGAAAACAGAAAATCCAGATGAAGCTTTGTTTGGATTCTTGCTTACCTGGAAAGATCAGTTATATCTGACATGTGCACCAAAAGTCAATACTTTGATAAGACTTTCATAGATCAAAGAGACTGTCGATGTTGTCTCCGCTTTCTCAAGGATAATGATATCTTCCAAAAACACAAGGTTAGACAAAAATAAGTTTCTTGACTCTTTCTTAACCCCACTCCTATCACCAACTTCTTTTCCATCCTTGGGAAAATGTCATAATAGTGTGTAGATTCAACACACTCTTAACATTTCTTAATTTAAGCAGATTACTATAACTGGATGTTAATGAGAGATTAATGAATGTTCATTCTTTCTACATATATTTGTTGAGTCCCCACCATATATCATGCATTGTTCTAGAGACACTGGAAGTGCAGCATTGAACAAGAAAGATGAGTGTTTCTGCTTTCTTGGTAGTTATATTTTAGCAGGAGAAGAAAATATTAAAAAATATCGATGCTAAGACTTATAAAGGAAATAATACCAGGTGATTTGGTTTGAAAGGGAAACATGAAGATGTGATATTATTAAGAAAATATGGCATTTCAGAAGTATTAAATATACACTGCCAATAAAGTTTTCCCTAATGCTTCATGAACCTGTGACACCTGTAGGCAATACCTGTGAGGTACAATAAATTGAGTAATCGGTAGCTATAGAGGACGTGGTGTTGCAGAAGTTGGTGGTACCCATTTGTAATCAGGTGCCACACACTCTATTCCGGCCACTTAACCAGACAACCTCATCTCTAACTGCATCTCGCCTCTCTCATTTTCTTTCATTTTTTCTTTCTAGCCACATTGCATGATTGTAATTTGAGGGCAGGCCATGCAGTTTTTCTTGCTTGTAAATGTGCACATGCACTGGTATATAGCTGGATTGTTTTGCTTAATATCCCATACTTCTTTAGGAATCAAATCAGATATCACTTCCTTTCATTTCTCAAGTCTTTTTAAGGTATCTTTTCTTATAGTATCAATTGACATACTGTGTGTGTGTGTGTGTATTATATATATATAATATATTGTGTGTTTGCACTCTCTCATAAATATAGTATCTCAGGGACTATTTATTATTTATTGTAATATCTACCGCTAATAATTTGTATGGTGACTGAAAAAATGTGTATTTATTGGTTAAATGATTAAATATAAATATAAGAGAATGGAAAACTGAAACAAATTTTTTTGTAACAGCATAATTGAAATACAGTTCATATACCATACAGATCTCCACTTCAGTGGTGGAGTATCCACAGAGCTGTTCAACAGTCACCACAATCAGTTTTTGAACATTTACACCCTCCTCCTACCTCCCCCAAACCCAAATGGTTTAACTCTCAGCCCTTCACCCCAGTCCCTCCATCCCTCTCACACCCGGGCAATCACTAATCTACTTTCTATCTTTATAGATTTGCCTATTTTGGACATTTATAAATAGAAGCATATAACACATGGTCTTTTCTAACAGGCATCTAGCACTTAGCATAGTTTTTTCAAGGATACCATGTTTTTCAGACTATAAGATGCACTTCCCCCCAATTTGGGAGGAAAAAGGGGGTGCACCAAGAAAGCATCTTATAGTCTGAAAGTAGCTTACCTGGCTCGCTGTGGGGAGGGAGGGGGGTGGTGGTGGAGCAGGGCCACAGGCTATTAAATATTTTACCACATTTTTTTGCTTCAAAATTTCTTTCCCTATTTTCCTTCTCTAAAACATAGGTGCTTCTTATGGTCCAGTGTGTCTTATAGTCCTAAAAATACGGTAACTATGTTACAGCAGGTTTCAGTGTGTGATCTGTTTTATTGTTGAAAAATATTCCAGTCTGTGATTACATTTCTATTTGTGATAGTAGCAATAATGCAATTACACAGGTATTTACTTATACAATTGCTTTTTAAAATAGTTTAGAGAATAAAGGAAAATAAATATATATTTATACTCTCTTATAATTATATTTTACCTTTATCAGCACTGTTGGGGTTTTTTTTAGTGTGGATTTGAATTACTCTTTGGAGTCATTTGCTTTCAATCTGAATTTCCTTCACTTTTTGTAATGTTATGCCTGCTATAATCAAGTTCCCTCAGTTTTTGTTTACATGGGAATGTCCTTATTTCACCTTCATTTAAAAAATGAGTTACTGTGGCTATTGGAGTCATGGGTGGCAGTTCTTTTCTTTGCTCTGTGTTTTCCCACTCTTCTGGTCTCTGTTGTTTCTGAAGAAAAGCCTGCTCTTAACCTTAAGGGGTTTCTGTGTAGTTGGAAAATCGTTTTTCTTTTGCTGCTTTTAAGATTTTTCTTGACTTTGCTTCCAGAATTTTTACTATGGTATGTCTGTTTATAGATTTTTTTTTTGTTTGTTTATCCCTTTTGGAGTTTGGTAAACTTTTTGGATGTGTAGGCTATTATTTTCCAGTAAGTTCAGTAAGTTGTCTGGCATTATTTCTTTGCATATCTTTTCCTCTCATTTTTTTCTGGCTCTCCTATTATGTGTAGTTGGTGTGCTTACTGGAGCTCCAGTTTTTCTGAGGTTTTCTTTCTTTCTCCCTTCCCTTCCCTTCCCTTCCCTTCCCTTCCTTTCCCTTCCCTTTCCCTTCCCTTTCCTTCCCTTTTTCCTTTCCCTTTTCCCTTTCCCTTTTTCCTTTCCTTTCTCTGCTTTTCAGATCCTACAAACTTTATCTTCAAGTTCACTAATTCCTCTTCTGTCAGTTCAAATCTACCATTGAGCCCCTTCAGTAAAGTTTTCATTTTGACATCTGTATTTTTTAACTCCAAAATTTCCATGTGGACTTTTTAACCAGCTTTATTTCTTTATTGATGTTGTCTATTTTATAACACATCATCATTATGGTTTCCTTTAGCTCTTTTAACATACATCACATTTCAAATCTTTGTTAAATTCAACTCTCTCAGGCAATTTTAGTTCCCTGCTATCATTCCTTGCATGGGTCACATTTTCTGTTCCTTCACATATTTCATAATTTTCTTTTGTTGAAACCTAGTCATTTTAGATAGTAGTGACTCTGGATACTGCTCCCACATTTGAACTTATTATTGTTTGTTTGCTTGCTTAGTAATTAGCTGGACTATTTTAGAAAAATTTGTTTCCTCTGTTTCCCCTGCATTGTAAAGCCTCAGAGACACTCCCCAGAGGGCAGAGCCTTGGGTGTGTGCAGTCACTCAGGGCTGACAGTGGTCTCAGCAGGCCTCTCTTTGACTAGTCCTCCCCCACCACACCCCAATATGCCATAACTCTGGACCAGTTGCTGGGAAGAGGGTCCTGAGTTCCTTGCTTCATGTTACTAGAATGGGATTTCGATCATGGCAGGCTGGGTGGGAGAAGGGAGGGAGCAGGTGGTAGTTCAGATGCCACAGTACCCACCCTCCTCACTGAGTTTTAGTAGACATTATTGATGAAATAGTTTTTCATTTACTCTATTCATTTTGACCTCTTCCAGAGACATTAGATGGTTTAAAAATTATTTTCACCAGTTTCCTCAGGAGCAGGGAAACTGCTTCCCTGGTGGAGCTTCTCCTTTATACATTGTGGAGGTGAAAACTAAGACTATCTTTAAAGGATCATCTAGCCTATCTGGTTTGTGTAAGCATTAATTTTCTATGAGATTTATGTACTTTATTTTCCTTAAGCAAAGTGATAAGAATGCTTCCTTAGTAGTGGCATGATTACTTAACTCTTTGATTAGTAATTTGAATATCCATTTTTCAATATTATTCACGCATCTTATACTCTATTTTGAATAATAATAACCAGACATTCAATGTTTGGGCTTCCTAATAATAATATGATCCTGGAATACCTACATATATCAAATCTTTTTTTAAATTATATTTTACAGGTTATGTTATTACAGTTGTCCCATTTCTCCCTCTTCATTTGCCTCCACCCTTCACACTCCCTCCCACCCACATTTCCCCCCTTTAGTTCATGTCCATGTGTCATAAGTTCTTTAGCTTCTACTTTCCCACACTATTCTTACCCTCCCCCTGTCTATTTTCTATCCACTGCCAATGGTACTTACTCTCTGTACCTTTTCTCCCTCCCTCCTCCTCCCACTCCCCTGTTGCTAACCCTCCATATGATCTCCGTTTCTGTGCTCCTGCTCCTGGTCTAGTTCTTTGCTTAGTTTGCTTTTGTTTTAGGTGTGGTTGTTAATACCTGTGAGTTTGCTGCCTTTTTACTGTCCTATTTTTTATCTTCTTTTCTTAGATAAGTCCCTTTAACATTTCATATAATAAGGGCTTGAAGATGATGAACTCTTTTGTTTTGTTTTTTTTTTTTTTTT
>PVKU01012967.1:0-31846 GCA_004027475.1 Anoura caudifer | reverse complement strand
CCTGGCAGCAAACAGCAGTAACATCAGTAACACATGACCCACTGACAGCCAAGGGGGTGCTGTGGAAACAGTTATTCTGCCTGTTTTCTGTCTGGGTCCATTTAGTGTAGGGATGGAAAAATACACACACACACCCCAACAACACAAACCCTTCTCCTTCTCTTAATAGTCCCATAGTGCATCCCCATGTTACAGAGTAGCATGGAATACCAGAATGTATCATTAACAGTCATCCGCTAAAAATCATCGAGTCCAGTGTTTTTAAAACTGGGGTTTCCCAGAACATTGTTGTCTAAGAGATGTTAATAGGTAGATTGTAGCAGAAGCATCCCATGGTCAAATTAGTTTGGGAAACATTTAATATTCCCCTACATATTCACAATGTACACTGAAATATTAAAGGTGCTGAGAAGTATGGCAGCAGATAAAGCTCAACTCTGATGCATTCAGCATCTCCCAGGAGGGAATGTTCCCCTCAGTATAGCCGATAACATACTATGGGATGATGTTATTTTAGTTCAACATATATCTGTCTCCTTCCTCATCCTACACCCCTCCCCAATGCTCCTGTCCCCATACCATACATGCACACACTTTACCCAGACCTCAAAAGGATTAGATGGATATCTAAACGAAGCCCACAGAATACCTGCTTGAATAAGGCAACCTGTTGTATGTGGTAAAAGCTTTAAAGACCCCAATTTTTCACGCTTCCCTGTATCCACACCCTTTGCCACATACTTTTTGCCATTCCTTCCATGAAAGAGTTGTCTGGTCATGTGACTTGGTATAGCCAATAGAAATGACTGTGTGCCCATTCCCAGCCTGGCTTCAAGGGGTCTGTGTGATTGCTCTTGCTTTCTTCCACCTTGGAAACTAGCAGGAGAACATGCCCGGGCTAACAGGCTGAAGGACGAGAGACATATGGAGCAGAGCCCAGTCCTTCAGGTGTCCCAGACAAGAGCAGCCTAGATCAGTTGCGGGCCAGTCAACCACCAGACATGTGAGCAAGCCCAGCCAAGAACAACAGAAGTGCCTGGCCAATTCCCAGGTGACCCCAGAAGGTGAGCAGCATGCATTTATTGCTGCACATCACTGAGCTTTTGAGATTGTTTGTCATGCATCATGCAGCATTACTGCAGCAACAGATAATTGGTACAGTGTAGCAGAAAGAACTTGAGATTGGGAGTCCAGTTATATTGACATTCAAATCCTAGTTCCACTGTCTTTCACTGTGTGAACCTGAGCAAGTTACACAACTTCTCTTAGCTTTAGCATCTTCATCTACTGAACAAAGATGACTGTGGTGAGTCGTCATCGGGACTAGGAGAAGTCACATGTGAAAGTTCCTGCAACAGTGTCTTGAGCATGACGGGTGGTCAGTAGACGCTGCTTCCTTTGCTTGGAATCCTTTAATTGAATGCACAGAACTTGCACGTACTAAGTACTTCGGTGTCTTTCTGTACATGTGTACAGTCTGGAATGGGAGCTCACCAAGACCCCCAGGCACAGCTGCCATCCTGGTGCACATGCCACACAGCAGCCTGCTGCACCGCTTAGTGATGCAGCACAAAGTTCCTCCCAGTATTTCACCTCCTGTGTCAGCAGTCTTCAGTGTTGTTTTCAGAGGTCACAGCGTAACCCATGGAGTGAGCAGGTCATCATTTATTCTCCCGTTTGGGATGTTTTATCATTTTTTCCTACTAAATAAAGAGTAGATTCATATTATCAAGATAGATGAGGTCATGTAGTTGTAAAATAGCATACAATGAACAAAAGGGTAGCAAAGGGAAGACACAATTATTAAAACCGACATTCAAAATAATGGCCTTGCATTCTCAATGAACCCTTAACGTCCCAGCCAGAATCCTGTGGAGGAAGAGGTGTGGGTAATATATTCTTCAAAACGGCCTATCCTGAATGGTTAGAATAAAAGCTTTGCTGTCTACAGGAAGAAGCCTCAGTTGTCTGAGAAGTGTCACTTCTGAGGTGCAGCAAAGCCAGACGACTCAAACTTACCTGCAGATTCTCAGAGAGAGGACAAAGGTGAAGCCCAACCTTTCCATATTTCAATGGTTCTGATTGGTGAGATTTGGCTATTAAATCATCACGGTCCCCAACCCTCTGAACCTGTTTTTATTCCTGGTTCTCTCAGAACAGCTGCACGGCTCCAGAGAAGCGTATCCACCTTTCTCCAAAGCACTGTGTGGGCTCACAGTCTTCTCCAAATGCCATTCCCCCAGCCCCACCCCCTGGCCTTCCAGCGGAAACAGTGGGTAAGTCTGAAAACAGCCACGGCCAACTGGTCACCATTAGCCAATCTCTCGCTCCTGGAGGAAGTCATACTGGCCTACAGCGGAAGTCCATTTCCAGTTATTACCACAAGACAAATGGCTTTTAAATTACATCCTAAAAAGCTAACAGGCCATTTGTCTTTTTAAGTAATGGCACAGAAATACTGTATTACTGCCATCCTAACCCTACAGAGGGTTCTGCCTTGCAAGGGGGAGTGTGGGTAGGTGCATAGGAAGGAGGTTCAGGAGGCTGAAATGCACAAAGGAGGGAGGGATTTCATCCTGAAAAGCTGGCAGCTTCTCTAGATCCAAACGGGAGCACGGACACTGGCTAGACCTCTGAGAAGGCTTTTCCTGGAAGCTGTCTAGATCAACCCAAAAAACTAGAACTGAACTTTCCAGATGGTAAAGGTGAGTGTGTGCGAGGAGCATAGAGTGGGGAGAGACAAAGCTGGACAGTGACCGTCACTGGGCCTCGGCCACCAGCCTTGAGTCTGGACTCTCTCCTCAAACATGCAAACTTGGAAGCAACAAACTTTCCAAGGAAGCAGCCAAATGCCTGGCCCAGCAACAAGAGCTGCTCTGACTCTGAGCTCAACCTCTGGGCTTCCGGCTTCTCCACTCACCACCCTTGGGAGATCTTAAAAGCCAGGAACTGCTACCACCACCAGGCCAGGCATTAGCTCTGTGACATGTTATGAATAGGGAGACATTAAAGAAAGAATTTGGGCATTCCTCCTCCGTGCTCTAAAGCCTTTGTTTACCTTCTGAGTCGAGGCTTGTCAGTTCCCTGTGAGCTGACGGGTCTGGAGGGTGAAGGAAGCTGTCACCGCATGGTTTCCACGCTGACGGTCTGTCTCGCCTCTGTTTCAGCACACAGCCTGCCTGGAGGCACCAAGTCACGCTACGTCTTTCAGATGTGGCCTCCCTAGGGTATGGCGGGAACAGAGCCCCCGATCTGGAGCCCAGAGAGTCACCAGCGGGGCCCCGGGGTCTGCCAAGAACAAAAAGCTGCCAGCTTTTGGCGATGATCTTATCATCTCACATCGCTGTCTGACCTCCTTCCCAGGGAGGAGGTGCTGCTTATATGTACCTTTCTCCCTCCCATCTTCTCTTAAGAGGCCAGAGTCCCATTCTACGTGGAAACAGTCACTAGCTACTTAAGATGCTCTGTATACTAAATTCACATCCCTCAAACCGGAGTTACACACACTAAGGTATGCTCACCATACAATTAATAAGCATCACTTATGTTTAGGAAAGTTGATTTTATAAAAATCAAGACTTTGAGGGGAAACCAGAACAAAAACAGGTCCATGGAATTCATGCGACAGACTGACAGCTGTCACAAGGGAGGGAGGAGGGGGGACTGGATGAAAGAAGGTGAAGGGATTAACCAAAAAACATATATGCATAACTCACAGACACAGACAGCAGGCTGGTGATGGCCGGGGGGAGAGGGGCAGGGAATGGGTGGAGGCAGACAAAGGGAAGGAAAATGGGGACATCTGTAATAGTATCAGCAATAAAATAAAGGGAAAAAAGAAATAAAATGCAAAGTCTGTATGCATTTTTTAAAAAAAATACAAAATTTCCAGATATTTAACTCTTATGGAATCAATCTAAGCCCCTGGATTCCTTGGGTTTACGTTTCTACTCTTCTCTGACAATGCGGGGTGCTTCGGTGAGAAGTTTAAGAGCCACTTAACAAAAATGACAAGTTATACAACAGTTCCCAGAATCCAGTTTCCAGCAAGTCTGCAGCGTATGTCTGTGTCTTAGATTCTTCGTTTATAACAATAACAACAAAATAATATTCATATGCCAGTTTGTATTCTAAGCACTTTATATCTTCTTTATATATAAATACCCCTGATGAAACAAGACCTATTAGTATAACCATTCAAAGAAGTTAAGTGATGTGTCCAAGGTCACACAACTTCAAAGTGGTGGGACCAAGATTTGAACCCAGTCCATAAGACAGCAGACCTTAGCCATTCATCAACATGACTATAAAATGAAGGGGCTGAATCAAGTGATCTCAACAGTCCCTTTCAGCTATGCACTCCTAGAGCCAAGGCACAAGGAACATGATAAAAGAAAGGGGAACCCTTTCTTACAAAGACAAATCCAAGAGGGCCAGGTCACCCTTCGTTTATTCTCCTGTACTTTTTGGTAGGTGGGCACTTTGAACTGGCTCCACTATCAGAATCGAGTTAGGCAGAATGAAATCCAGGAATGATTCCTGATGTGGGCTCAGAGGACAAGGATCCCAGGGGTCCCCTGAAGCATACACAGTGCTGACTTCTGCAGAATGGGAGTGGCTTTTAGTAGCCACACCCACTTAAAAAGCAAATGGGGGAGACAACAATCAGGTGACAAACATGATGCGAAGGAGGCAACAAAGCTGAAGCGTGGACCCGAGAGGAATGCCTGTCTCCCTGTGGGCTCCTAAGGACTCTGAGCAAAATGGCTCAGAAGGGGCAGGCACTGGGAACTGAAACCCCACCTTCCTTCCACTTGCAAAAGGTACAACTTGGCCAGGATGCCGGCCCCAAGACCTTGCCCTCTGGGCCTGTTCTTACACAAAGCACAGCCAAGGCAGGCTTGCTCTACTGGATCAAGGGAGGAAGCCTTCGTGAGAAGATGTGTGCAAGGCAGGAGCAGGCCCATAGGTCTCACGGCCTGGGGACTGCTGTGGGTGGCAGCAGGGGCCACAGGCTGAATCTCTGAGAACACAGAGCTTTATTGACATTGCCTTGAAGCCTCCTTCACTTGCCTATCTCTGAATATCCCCCACCGCCACCCCCACCCCCAAGAACACTTACTGAGCTTTAGCTGGCTCTTCCTTGCAACAGCACAGGCCTCCCCAAAGTACACAGCTCAAGACAATGCCTCCAGAGGACTTGGCTCTGTGTGGCCAAGGATGTGATATAAGGGAAGTCTTCAAAGTATTTAACTACTGGTACAACTTGGGCACCAAACAATCAGACTAAAGTTCTCATCAGACACCGTTGTGTTGAGTTCCTTCCGCCTTTTGGTTTTAAACTTCAATGAGGTCTCTCCATGTGGGGCAGGCTGGCCACCCCTTAACTTATCTGCTATGAATTCCTCCTGTCAGCAGCACCAGCCTCTCTGCTGTGACTCTCCATATCCCACATGCTTCCCTCAAGTCCTAGGCTGTCTTCAGCAAAGGCCACCAAAGCACATGACCCTCACATCACTCATGCCAACCTCTGAGCTGGCACCCAAGCTCTTCCCCTAGAAAGTGCCCTCTCCTCCCTTCACTGGCCACATTTCCCTGCCCTGAGCTCTGCCTGTGGCTTCCTGATTCCACTAATGCTTGCCTCTACGCTAACCAGTGTTGTTCGTATGTCTTCCAGGACACGCTAGTCTGGACTTGGCATCAGATATTATGAAGCTCTACTCTCGACTGGACATTGCCCTACCGTGTTCAGTTGACTACCCTCCCAAGTTCTGCCACCTCCCCCTACCAAGGCTGTATGCTCATCCCGGGCAGGCAGCAGGCTTCAGGTTCGTCTTGGTGCGCAGGGCAGGGCTGAGTACCCTGCAGGTGTTCACCAGCCACCCAGCCCACCCGACTGATGTGCGCCTGGGTATGAGTCCTGGCTCTGACACAGGCAATCATCGCTGCCTCGGGGCCTCAGTTTCCTCATTTGTAATATGAGAGGCTAGACCCTGTGTTTCAACCCTGGCATCACGTTAGGGTCACCTGGAGATTTAGGAAAAAAGTCTCGATAGCCAGATTCTACCCAAGGGCTTCTGTTTGAACAGCGTCAGGAGGGGCTGAACATCAGTCTTTGTCCTTTGTGTAAGCATTCCAGGTGATACCAATGTGCAGCCAAAACTGAGAACCACTGAATTAGATCATCACAAACAGTCCTGTGCAACTCTGGTTCAGTGAATTGAACTGAACTGGATGGGATGCCAGGTGAGGCCATCCCTGAGAGAGGGGTGGGCTTAAAGCTCTTCCTGGCTCGCATGCTGGGAAGGGGTCAGAGGTGGGGGCCGCAGCAAGGGCCACCTTGAGTCAGAGCTCAAGGCCAGTCAATGCCTGTGCTGTGGTGGTCCCAGAAGCTGCTCTTAGGTAATGCTTCCTCCAAAGGACTCGTGGGTGACGAATGAAAGGGTTAAGGCCTCCCCCAAAATCTGACACTCCCCCCACCCCCAACAAATTATGTGCTATTTAAAGTGTCAAGAAAAGTTCAGGTTTTTTGGTGGGTCCTGCCAAAATTCTTGCCTGAACATATTGGAGTATAAAATATGTGGATGTGACGAGCATATCTGACAGATCAGTTTGCTTCATCCCAAAATGATGTTTAGAAGAAAAACGTTTTTTCATTGTGGTTGAGTAGAGTTTTTTTTGCTGTTTTGTGTGTTTCCTGAGTGTTTTCATTCTTTCCTCCTTGAAATATGGTCCCGACTTTGAGTTGTGACATCAATTAAAAACTAAGCTAATGAAAAAGCTAAACCCATGGGGAGTACATTAAACGCCACTTAGGAAAGCTGCTTCCGGCTCCTTTTCAAAGCCAACTCTTAGACACCAGATCGCGCTCAATTACAGACCTGCGTTTTCCCTCGGACAGAAAAGTCTTTTTGTAACTCTCCCTCACACGGGACTGTGTAAATGGAGCATATTCATATTCTTTCTCTCTGTTGCTCTCTCTCTCCTGCCCCCCTCCCTCCCTCTCTCTCTCACTTGTTGAAACAAGCATAGTAATTGCATTACCAGATTTCCAGGATTAACTTTTGGTTCAAGGAAAAGAGCTGGGTTTGAGCATGCATCTGTAATTAGAGGTGGTAAGGTAATTAGCTACACACAGCTAGATTGTGTCTACAAGGGGCCTAGAAGACAGGTCTATTTGTTCTGTTTCATCCAACAACTTAATCAAACAGTCGAGTGCCTTGCTCGCAGGCCTCACAGAACAAATATTTGCTGATTGATTGATTCATCAAACAACTGGTCAATTCAGTTAAACCAGCTTTTTGCTGTCCGGTAAGCCAAGGAAAGAAAAATAATTGACCTAAGTCTTTCACTTTTCCAATGGCAGCTTTGCTGCCTTACAGAAACAACTGCAGAATGGCACGTGGTAAAGCTGCTGAAGCCCAGTCCTTTCTTTCCTTTTAACATCTTTCCAAAATAAGTAGCAATTAAAAATTAATAGGCTACAAAATGAAGCCGAGTATGAAAATCTGTGGAAGACATTCATCACTTTGTCTACCAAAGGCCTGCTCCTCTGAGCAGCCGTCACCTGGGGTCAAGTTGTCTTCCGTCACTGAGTGGCTCCCAGGCACTGAAGTCAGCGCATCCTTCAAGCAGAGCAGGCTGGACCTGTCCAGGTGGCCTCTCACCTGTCAGGAGAAAATGCAGTCACATCCTTGGATGCCGGCTGTGGGCATGATGCCAACATCCAGATGCAAAGGAACACCCGGACCAATGCTGGTTCCATGCCCACATTACAGAGAGACCCCTGCTTTCTTTACTGCTCATCAGCAGCCTGTAAAAGACTGGCGAGAAGTTCTCTGCCCTGCTTGGCCCTGCTCTGGCCTGCTCTGTTGGTAGAAATTCCTGGTGGGGAGTGAAGTGTTTCAACACACTTTATTTTCCATTCTGGAACCACTGACCAGAGGAGATTTGTCTCTGTTGGGCTCAGAAGAAAGAAGTCTGCCCCGCAGCAAGGCGAGACTCCAGCTGTGCACAGAAATGCGCCTGCCCGAGGCTCTCAGTGGAGGCTGAGGAGGCGGTTTTCCATGAAAAGCGAATTAGAGTGACGTGAAGTTAAAGGCCAGGAGTCCAAAACAGGCAAACAGCCCATCACCTGTGAGTAATCCCCTGAGACTGGTCACATTTTTTAAAAAATCCATCTCACAAATCGCCCAGTGTTTAACTTGAAGTCCATTTGTTAATTTGGTAAACAATGACATGATATTGACAATGTGACTTTAATCCAGGCAGGAAGGAAGTATCAGGTGTCAGGCTACTTTAGGCCCCTTCCCAGTCCCTCCTCACCTGAGGGTCAGGGAGAGGGTAGTGACAGTGCAGACAGCAGGTGGAGAAGTGGGGGAGGCAGGGGCTCCTTAACCCTCCATGTGCCAGGACCCACTTGCCTGGGAAGGAAGAGGGGGCGGCAGAACCCCTCCTTCTCTAAGCAGTAAGGAGCAGTTTACCATTTGTAAACCCCTTCTCACCTTTCCTAATTAACTCTTCGGGACTGTACTCACAGATGATTCATTTCTTGTGTCAGCTGGGCTGGGCCATGGTGCCTGGTATTTGGTCAAACATTATTCTGGATGTTTCTGTGATAGGTTTTGTTGTTGTTGTTGTTGTTGTTGTTGTTTTGGGATGAGATTGACATTCAAATCAGTGGATTTTAGATAAAGCAGATTACCCTCCGTAATGTGGGTGGGCCTCATCCAATCAGTTGAAGGCCTTAATAGAACAAAGACTGATCTCCCCTGAGCAAGAAGAATTCTCTCAGCAGACTGCCTTTGGACTCAGACTGCAATTCTTCCCTGGGTCTTCGGCCTGCAGGCCCACCCTGCAGGCTTTGGACTTGGACCTCTGCAGTCACATGAGCCAGTTCCTTAATATATGGTATGATATGATATGATATGATACGATATGATGTATGACATCATATATCATATCGTATCATATCATATCTATGAGATAGATGATAGATAGATAAATAGATCCTATTGGTTCTGTTTCTCTGGGAACCTAATATACCAGTCATGTTATCAACCTCATTTTACAGGTGAGGAAACAGATTTAGTGATACCAGGAACCAAACTGGGCCACTGCAGTGTAAACTGATCCCACAGAGACAGTGCACTGGGGTCACATTCTTACATGACAACTTCACCATTGGGAAATGTACAAGCCCAGGGCTGGGGGGGCGGGGCGGGCGGGGAAGAAGAGTCGAGGCTTCAGCCTCTGCCATCAGACAACATCTTCATCATATCACTCTCTTCTTGAAGATTTCTGGTAATCTCACCCCCCACCCCGTTCCCATCATCCATTGCTTCTTCCTCCATTGCAGGTGGCAGCTACTGTCTCTCTTCATTGAAACCCATTTTCTTTGGTGCTATCACCCGCACAGGGGGAAAAGCAGATTGTAAAGTTTCTAGAAGGAGCCCTTGTGAACTAAAAGACAACCTTAAATAGCACATAGCACGATGTTCATAACAAAGTACGTTAAGAGAATAAAAAAGATCAAACAATTGTGTTCATGGTCTCCTACAAATGTGAGCTGGGCTTTGTAAACTGTAAGGCACACACAACTGTAAGGCATCAGCCTCATTCTATTTCAGAGTGCCATCTGGGTGAAGCTGAGTGACGCTCAGTTTCTCAGAGCTGAGAAGTGGATCATGAAAGCTTCAGGTGCGACGTTGAGATGGCTCAGTGCTAAAACTTAGTTTACGTGACATGATAAAAGACTGACTACCCTGAACTTAACTAGACAAATTCCAGACTCCTGGTGTAATCACCCAGCCCTCTCCTTCATAAATAGTTTCCCTTCTTTCACAAATGAGAACTGTCTTGGTTGCGAGAAGAAGAAACCACCTCCCACTGACTTCCATGCGTGCCTGCAGACCTTGCAGAACTGGAGGGTGAAGCAGTTGAGACTAAGGAAGGGACTGAAATCAGAAAACAGAAGGTCCCCAGGGACCCAAGGGGACCCTCTTCCCCTCCCAATGGCTTCACTCCTATCTCTCTGCTAACTCGGTTGACGTAGTGGATAACAACCTCCTTGCTGGTGCTAAGTTTGAATTTCTCAGTTCCATTCTGGCCAAGAATGTAATCTCTTGGCCCTTACTCCAGAATTTTGGGTGAGGAATTCTGATTGTCCAGGTTTCAGCCAGGTGCATGGCTGGCAGAGGACCTATGGCTATGGGCCTTTGTGACCTGTAACTATAGGATGGAGACAGGAAGTCATAGCAAAAGTTGTCAACCACACCAGAGTTTCCTGGAAAAAGCACAGACTGCCCCAGCATGCACTGGCTCAGAGGCCTCGGACCAGTAGCCTCCAGCCGCCTGCAGCTTCGCCTCCTTCCCCTAGAAAGTGTCAGGAACAGGAAGGGACAATCAGTACATTTAGCAATAGCCTCCTCTCTATCCCTACTCCTTCCCGAATGATTTTAAGCAACCATTTAAAGACTCCTTTTGGACAAACCTCAGGCAATGTACAGTAAGAAGTGGGGAATAATAATCTCATAGCCCCGCACCAGCCTTTTACCACATATCAAGTGCATCCCCATTCGCTACCTGCTTCCAACCAGCTGGCCACTGAGCTAGGCTGTTTAACATGCTATTTAGTAAACCTCCTCTCATCCTCAGCCCCATAAGGCACATGCTAATTGTTCTCATTTGACAGATGAACAAAGTGAACTTCAGAGAGGTTAAGTGACTTGCCCAGGGTCACTTAACCAGTCAGTGACAGAACCACTTTGTCGTATGTCTGTCTCCCTCAGACCCATGAGGCCAGGGACAATACGTCCCTGCTTTTGCCCATTCAGTATCTATCCCTATATCAAGGCATGGTGCCTGACACAGCCCAGTTGCTCAAATATGTTTGTGGGGTGAATGTAAAATAAGCAAATGGTAGCCTGACAGGCGAGGCCATTCCACATAACCCCACCAGCGCTTCCCAACCAGCCAACTCTTGCACCTCAGCAGGCCCTGATGCATCCTGGGGGCCTGAGATACAAGTCCTCTCAGTCACTTGGGCAGCCAGAGCCCTCAGACCAGCAGCTTCCTTGGCTGTAAGTGTCCTTGTTGACCTTCCTTAAGATGTCTAACAACTATGCTGTTCTGTGTGCGGTATGGCATGGGAAAGTGTGAGAGCTCAGCACAGCCTCATTGAAAGAGTAAAGGTTTGTCCTGCTCATCAAAAGAGTAGAAGGTGGGCTTTGAACCCACCTCAACCCTTCCAGTTACCCTGAGATATTTAGGAAATTGCTCTTTATCCTCTGTTTTGGGAGAGTCACTGGATGACAGTCCTCATGAGCCAGCAGCTTCCTCCCCTCCAGCAAGAGCACCCAAGGCTTCCAGGTCTCAACTCAGACCCTAGCAGTGGGGGGAGGGGTGCAGGGTGCTCCCTAAGGGCAGAGATGTTGACCCAGGAAGAGGGCTGAGGCTGACGGCATCTGGCATTCCTCACATGAAACCCAGAGGCCCCACGCTTGATTCCAGGGATCCAAAATGCCATTCCTGCCAGGGTGTTATGCTAATTTGCACAGAATCTGAGACAAAAATTCCAAATACATGTACTGGAAACCAAAGGCCTCTATCATATTAATTACACAGACAGGAAGGCTCCCTCGGCAGCTGGTAGCAAAAATACAGGGTGCGGCAGAAGTAATGCCTTCTGGAGTGTGGTTGGTAGGGTAATAATACGGGTGTAATAATTTACAGTTTCCATTTGAACATTTCACCTAAAATGTCATAGGGTGTGCTTCCGTGTGATATTGTTATGTTACAGAATTACACACCTATGATTTTGTAATAAAAAAAGGGGGCGTTATTTGTGCCGGACTCTGAACCTTAAAGAAAGAAGGGGTCTTGGCCCAAGCCCAGCAACCCAGTCAGGTCATTTCAGATTACAAATAGAAAAAAATTAAACCTTATTAGGTTTATTAGAGTCCTTGTCTCTGGTTGGCTATTTGGTTTCTGCACTTACACGCTAATTTCTGAGTCAAGGAATCAGGGATCTCCCCAGATTAGGAATTGACCAGAGCTCGGCAGGCAGGCTGCAAAATTCAAGCTGCACTTACTCCTCCCTGCATCCTCCATGCCCCCACCTCAGGGTGCAGTGGTAAAGGGCAGCCAAGGTCGGGGAGGGCTGGGCAACAAGCACAGCACCTCGAGTGTCAGGCTCTGCATTCAGCAGGCCCGGTTGGAGGCCTGGCTCAGCCACCCACCAGCTGGGCAATCACAGGAGAGACAGAACTCACATTTAGCCATTTTTTAACTTCAGTCTGTCCAAGCAAGCGCCCCCAGCCCCTACTTTCCTCAACCCAAATTCCTATACCCACCACTTCCAGACAAGGAGCAAGGCAACTAAGAGGATGTCAAAGGCAGACTTTAAGTAGTGTGTGTTCAAATGTACGTGGACAGCCCTGGCTGGTGTGGCTCAGTGGACTGAGTGCTGGTCTGCGAACCAAAAGGTTGCCAGTTTGATTCCCAGTCAGGGCACATGCCTGGGTTGTGGGCTGGGTCCCCAGTTGGAGTGTGAGAGAGGCAACCAATAGATGTATCTCTCACACATCGATGTTTCTCTCCCGCTCCTTCTCCCTCCCTTCCCTTCTCTCTCCCTTCCCTTCTCTCTAAACATAAATAAATATTTCATCTATAAAGTGAGAATGATAATAGTCCCTGCCTGGGTTTATGAACCCATCTGGGTTCATTCTAGTCAAGGATCACTGACCAGTTGTGTAACTTTGGCTAGTTAACCTCTCTGGCCTCAGTTTCCTCATCCGTTAAATGGGGATTAGCCTGTGGACAGAAGTAATGAGATTGGTGTATTTCTTATTTTGCAAACTGATAATTCTTGTCCTTTGTTCACTTTTCTTCTGGGACACTTTTATTAACTTGGAAGAGCTCTTTGAACCCTTCCTTACCAGTGCTGTATGTTTTCCCTTTGTCATTTATTTACAGCATGTAAAGGGATTAGAATGGTGACTTTGACATTGTCAACAATTTAGTTGACAAATGGTGTCTTAAGTGGAAAGTTCTAGAGCAAGAATGAGCCATTCACATTGTATTATTACCAACAAGGACAAGGCTGGACCCAAAGAAGAGGAACTCCACCTTCCCGGAGAACTGAAACTGGTTCGAGCTGGCAGGAGGCAGAGGGTGGTGTGGAGACAGGCGTGGCTGTCTGGGACTGCGCCTCAGACCTGAGGTCTAAAAGCTGAGAGGAACTAAGACCTTGAAAACAAAGGGCTCCTCTTCAGCCAGACTACATCCTGCTTTTATCTACATCAAGAGAAAGAGAGATAGAGAGAGAGATAGAGATAGATAGATAGATAGATAAATAGATGATATATATATATAGAGAGAGAGAGGCAACACAGTAGAAAGGCTCACGGGAAAGACCGCCCTACATCACACCTTTGGAAAAAACCAGGAGAGCACTTTACCTGAAGAGTCAGCACTGGCTTGACCAGAAAGCAGTCCAAGAAGGGCTGGGGACCTTTGTGTGAACAAGGGTGGTGGCCCTCAGAGAACGAACGGAAGGAAAAGGGCGATGTGGGTACCTATTTGAAGACCCTGAAGAATTTGAAAGTGAATACACTTTCATATTCACTCCTCTTTGGATCCTCAAAGCAGCCCTCAGGGGTGTCCAGGACAGGTATTTGCAGGCTACTTCACAGACAGGGAAACTGAGACTCAGAAGTTCCACGTTTTATTTAAAACCAGTTAGCAAATGACAGAACTGAGACCAGGATCTGGGTCTCTTGATTCCTATTCAAAGTTATTCATTCAACAAATATTTCTTGAGATCCTGCCTTGGGACAGGTTTGTTCTGACACCTGGGTCCAGGTGCTTTCAGAGCTCCTCAGGCCTTTCCATGCTGGCCTCACGTGCCCTTGAACTCTGAGAATCAGAGCCTCATGCTGCCAGGGCCCTTGAAAAGGACCCTGGCCAGAAGGTCACGCCTTAGGGCCTCACAAACATTCCTGTATCATATGCTAAGGAAACAGAACGTTGCTCTATGGGTGACTCTGCCAAACAGCTGGGCCATAGCAGCTCTCAAAAGACGGAGCTGAAGGCCAAGCAGAATCCTCCAGTTTATTTGCTAGCTTAAGGGGTTTGTGAGTCTAGGAAATACCTCTGGTTTCACTGCCCCAGTTGAAAACCCTCATGTCTTAGTTCCTGCTGACTCAGCACGATGAACCCAGCCAGAGGCAGAGCGGGGTGGGGAAGAAGATACCACTTATCCCTAAACCCAGCTCACTGCCACAGCAAACCAGCCCCTTTCCCCCCCGGGGGAGGGGGGGGGCCCAACCTCACTTCATTCCTCCAGCAGCGCTCCCCTCCCCACCCCCTACCACCACCGCCACCACCGCTGGAACTGTTCAGGGATCTGAGCAGCCATGAGGCCACAAAGACCCAAAGTGTGCCCAGAATCAGCTGCCACATGGCACTCACAGTCCCCTGGGCCTCCCTCTGCCTCAGCATCCTCGCCCTCAAGATCCGCCCCTTTCAGGAAAGCCTCATCGCCCGGGCGGGCCAGGGCCATGGTAACTGAGCTCAGACACTAGATCGGATGTCCGAGGGGCCCCCACTGTAAACTGCAGGTCACATAATTCAACTCGATCCCTCACTCCATCCTACAATTTACGTGCTCTGGGGACACGTGGCTGATGGTGAGAGAGATAAGTCCCTGTGGATGGGGCTGTGAGATGAGGAATTGCTCTAAAATGGAAAAGTTACTTTAGATCCAAAGAGGAGCGACCTGCTCAAGACCCTGTGTGGGGGGAGTGGGGACAGGGGGTTGGGGGAGGGGTGCCCTGGTGGAGCCCATCACAGGTCCCGGCTTTCCTCTCTGACCCCCGTCCCGAAGACTCCGCCTTTCTCTCTGTGCTATGCAACCTCAGAAGGGCTGAGAGGTTTCCAGTGCCCCCGTTTCTCATCTGTAACATGGGAATAGTTTTCTGCTGAGAAAAGAAGATAAAATGAGAATGCGCACTAGTCCTTGGGAAGGAGAATCCTTGAACTGGGCAAGAGGTTATTTTCCATTCTCATGACCATGTGACCGGACAGAAAATGCTTTATTTTGCTCACTAGCGGGGACAGTGTTGAGTGGGAGTAATGGTGGAATGGGGATTTTCACTAGAGGTACACAAGATGGACCGCTAAGGAGACAAAATCATCCACTGTGCCTTCAGAAAGAGCCTCAAACCCTGGTTTTCCCAGGGGGGAGACGGAGGGGCCTTCCCGCTCTGACCCAGCACCCCGACCCCAGGAAACCAGAAACAAAAGAGCAAGTTGGACAGTGAGACAGGCCCCCCCTCCATCTGCTCACACCCTCCAGCTCAGGGATCGGCCGGGAGCCCATCCTCCCAGCAGAGGCTTTGACTGCTCTATACCCTGGGGTGCCATTTGCCCATCACACTTGAGTCTGGGCTTTTCATTTGAGCAAATATTTCGCCCCCGCCAGTCGTGGCCGAACAGGCCCAATGGTGGGGCTGCTGTGCAGCAACGTTTAGACACATCACTAAATGCTTCCAGCTGCCAGGAGGGCCCCGTGCTGTATGAGGTGAGACTCTGCGAGGTTTCACCGCACAGGCGAGGACAGCCAAAGGGCATTCCCTCAACTTTTTTCTACTGTCCTCTATTTGATGAAAGACTTGTGGTTAAACCTTTATCTTCCATAAACATTTAGAATGTGGTTACCTTGATTTCCATGTCTCATTTTCATTTTATTAAAAAAATGGGTTCCCTGCAGTAAAACATCTGATACCATGGATGTTCTGCAGAAAACAGATGTTTCTCCATGTAATAGACGTCGGCAAGCCTCCGCCTGCCCACCAGGCCTCGAGCTCACACTCAGAAGCACGCACGCACACGTGTGTCTCATGAAGGGCCAGAGCGGGGTCGGGTCCCACAGGCCACGGGGCTCAAGTCCCTACAGTCATGGGACCTTTGCGCCAAGAAGCCAGATCAGTAACAAGACCTGAAACTGTAATTAGGGGGTTCCTTTGCTTCTGATCCCTTGCTCTGCGCATTTCGAGCTCCTGGCCTCCTCCCACAGCCCCGTGCTGTGGAGGAGGGAGGCCTGTTTGAGCTCCGGCTTTGCTGCCTTTGCGGGGGATAGGCCAGAGCTTAAAACTGAGTGGTCGTGGTCTTTCCCAAAGGTACACACAAGGACCCCGGGACTCAGCCAGATGAGCCATTGGCAAAGCTGCCAAGTAGGCCTTTTTCCCATCATTCTTGTCTTCTTTCCTTACCTTGGTCCTAGGCTGAAGGAGGCCCAGAGGGGGCCCAGGGTCTTAGGAGAAAGCCCCAGTTTTTGCTTCCTCCACCCGAAGCATTCTCATACTCTTGTCAGCTTAACCCCTCAGACACTGGGACAGCCCAGTGCACTCATTTTCCCCAGAACTGTGCTCCCCACCCCCCTTGGATAGCCCCCTGGGACTATCTGACACCCGAGGAGTGCACCCTGCCCGGGATAGTTGCACTTCCACTGAGACCCCGAAATATTAAGACTTATCAAGACCCAAAGGGATTAACTCCCAACTGCTGAATGTCTTGGGTGCGAACCAAGATGTTTCTGGGCAAGAGGGGACTCTGCTGTTCTGGAAGGGGCACCTCACACCCATACAGCCCTGCCCACAGAATGTTCTAGAACTTGCTCTGCAGCAGAATGCCTGAATTCCCTGTCAACCTGCCTCCTTCTATCCCATGACCCCAGGAGATTCATGTCCCCTCTCGGGACCACAGGACGGCTTGAGGAAGCTGGACTTCTTCTCTCTGAGCTCCTGTAGTTCTTACAAGTGAAAACTATGAGCCAACAATTTCATGAAGTTATTTTCCCAAAATTATCTCTATTTATATCTGTCCCAGCTTATTCCAAATAGGATTTGCGAGAGCTTCTAGAAGTATACATAAGATGAAGAAAAAATGACATTATAGCAAATGACTGAGAAATAAGGGTAGAAAAATAAGATGAATCCTGGTCGCTACATAAAATCCTTGCTAAAGGGAACTATAAATTTGGCTGTGGGCTTCCCAGGTGCCAGAGAAAGGAGGGTAAAAATGTCCACTACAAGAGTCACAGTGCCACTAAGGTAAAAAACAAAAACAAAACAAAACAAAAAAAAAACATTACTCAGAAGAATCACAGGTATTCCCAGGAGTGAGACTTCAAAGCAATTTCTCGCATGGGTCCTCACAGGGAATATTGAGGTATATAGTAAACCAGTGGTTTTCCTCTTGAAAAACAAAAAACTGAAGTTCATTTTTTACAATGTAAAGAAATGAAACAGATGAAAGAATTGCTCTGGCTGACAGGGCTCAGGGACAAGGGCTCCGTGCTGCGTGCCGATGCCAGAGCACCCCGTGGCCTCACTCCCCCAGCAGCTCAGTCACACTGGGCACTGGGTGAGTCACCATCTCCAAACCTTGCAGAAGACAAGAGTCTCATAGAAGACTTCTTAAGTGCATGGAACCCAAGGCCCCACAGCAAACAGACTGCATCAGAATCTGGGAGTGGGGTCCACAGGGTGGCCCCAGGTGACCCTTTGTCCAGGCATGCTTTTGAAACACCACTAGAAACCAACACCACAACCATCTGGCTGAACTAGAGAATAAAACTCCATTTGAATGGCAAGGCCCATCCCTGGGTATGCAGAAGTCATGATACGGGGTGGGGCTCAGAGGAGGTCTTTGCTAGGAGAAAGTCAGGGTAAGTTGACATTGAGTAAGCCATTAGCCATGGGCTGCGGTGACGGACCTTGGATAAAGAATTTCTCCTCCAGCTCCTCCCTGGGAGCATCTCCTCCACCTCCACAGCCACTGGCGCTTTCCCATCCTGCCCCTCCCATCTCCAAGGTGAAGCACTTCTTACTGTCCTCAGAGACATGCAAGTATCAGTAGTGACAATGCATGGTGTGTGATAAGGCTGCCCCTCCTAGGCAGAAGCTGGAGAAGCACAAACGCAGGTGACAGGCCATGGACCTGTGCCCCATCTCCCTATCCAGGCCACCTCCATGTCTTAATCAGGTCAGGCTCCTGTGAACCTTGCCATCAACAGGTCACCTCCAGTCTGAAAAGTCCTTTCATGACTACATGTTTTTTGTGTATAGTTAAAAGAGTTTGGACCCTAGAGCCATATCTGGGTTCAAATTCCAGTGTCCCCACTTATGCTCTACGTGCTCTAGGTAAGTTCCTGATCTCAGAGTGCAGTTTCCTCATCCATAAAATGAGGGTGTTCTCGAGGTGGAATATGCAAGGTGTGCTGCAATAACAAACAACCCCAAAATTTCAGTGGATTAAAACAATAAAGGTTTATTTCTTGAGCAAAGTCACCTACAGGTGTAGGGACCTCCCAAGGCAGTTGTCTTCTTGATCCAGAAGACATGATCCAGGCTCAATGATCCCGACTGTTTCAACCACGTGCCACCCTAATGCATTAATGAAGTTCCAGCTCTGACTATAACACACACGCTTCCACAATTGGAATAGGGTTCTAGAGGGCCTTGCAAGACTCTTAAATGCTTTGGCCCAGAAGGGATGCACATGACTTTCATTCACCAATCACTGGTCAAAACTGTCACATGGTCCTGCCTCCAGCAAGGGTGTGGGGAAGCAAAACCAACCTGTGCTCAACCTGGAGCACAAAACATGGGGGTAACACTTAACACGGTACTTGTGATAAGGAAAGGAAACAATCCACTAAGCTTTAGCATAGTCTCTGACATACAGGAAAGGCTTAATGAATATTCAATACTATTATGTGGGCCTTCCAGACGCTGGCCTCAGCCTGGTCTCTTGCTTCCTCTCCACTCTGGTTCTGACTAGTATTCTAAGAATCGGTAGCCTATTTTCTAGCTTGCAACTTCTTTTACCCTCCAAGCTCAGGGTTTTGAAGCTTCTCCTTTCCACCAGTCCCACTATTCATCATGAGAATTGCATCAGCCATTTAAGAACTCTGGGTGCTACAATGGCAAGAAGTCACAGACAATTTATCACCCAATATACAATCACAACACAGCACATACTCATGCTTGTTAAAGAATGCATATTCTGGCTGTTGTGGCTCAGTAGACTGAGCACCCGTCTGTGAACCAAAACATCCCTGGTTCTATTCCCAGTCAGGGCACATGCCTCACTTGCAGGCCAGGTCCAGTTGGGCGAGTGCAAAAGGTAACCGATAGATGTTTCTCTTGTATATCGATGTTTCTCTCCCTCCCTTCCCCTTTCTCTAATAGAAATAAAATAAAATCTAAGAAAAAAGAGTGCACATTCCAGAGGTCACCAATTAATGTTTCACCAGCACTGTCATCGTATACCAACTTGAGCTGGTTCAAGATCAAGGAGCAGGAGGAGCCACCTAACACCTGGGAAACAAATGACAACACTGGGTTTTAAACCTCAGTGTCCACATCTACCAAATGGGGCTAATGCTCCTGTCAAGCTCTCTGGGCTGTTGAGAGGACCCCGTAAGAGCAGGAAGCCTGTTCCCTTGTAAAGTGCCATCCAAGTACAAGACATGGTATGTGCTCTGACAGCTGCCAAGTCCTACAGTGTCTGTCTCAGGAAAACTCATCAGCAGAGTCCTTTGAAGATCTCAAATGCTTGTTTTCTGTCTCTTGGGGTCTACCTCTTCAGAGAGCTCTGGCCCCCACAAATCCCTGCTCCCTTGATAACTGATTCACGGTCAGCCTGCATAGCCTCACATCTTCCTCCCTCCAAACTTAGGCAGGGGGAGGGGGAGGGAAGGGTGTCAGATTGTACGGGGAAGTGTGTGCAGCTTCCCAGGGCTTTCCCCACTAGAACCCCGAGCTCTGGGGAATAGCTTACTGCTGCCTTAATCACAACAAGGCTCACACCACCATTACACAACTTTAATACCAGCTTTTATGCAGGCATCTGGGGATGTGTGCGCTTATGAGCAATTTGTAAAAAAAAAAAAAAAAAAAAAAAAAAGACTGACCTGCAGCGGGCTGGGAGAAGAGGGGCCCAGAGCACCAGGCAGGGCAGGCTCCACCACAGGGGCCGCCCCGGGCTCTGGGGACAGGGCTGCTGCCCTGGGATGTTGAAGGCATATTTGATTTCTTGTTAAGTCCCACATGGCTTCAATTTCCAAGTGCTCTGAAAGAGAATGGAATTAGAGTCCACAGATCTGTCGTGTCTTTCACAAAGACATCATTCTTAATCTAGAAGAAGATGGAAGAGAGAAAACTTGCATCCGTGGAAGGCCTACTTTGCCAAGGGCTTTATTTCTATGTGGCATATCATAGGTAGGTTTCATTATCATTCTTTGTGACAGATTGCAAAACTAGATTTTTTTTCCTAATTTTTGGCACAGAAAACCCCCAGATTTTGTACCTCATCCCACCAACAGGTGGGGTCTGTGTCTCCATCCTTTGAATCTAGTATCCACTGTCTTCCTGCCAATGGAGATTAGCAGACAGGGAGCAAGCAGGGGCTTCACAAGCGCTTGTGCATCGGGATTTACCCTGTCCTGTTCTTTGAACCATTTTGTTGCTGCGTGAACCAGCACAGGCGAGCCTCCCGGAGGATGGTGGACCACGTGGAGCCAGATCCCAGCTGTTCCAGCCACCCCACTTGAGGCCACAGGCACAGCAGTGAGTCCCTCCCAGGCCATCCAGCCTCAGCTGCAGTCACCCAGACCTGGAGAGCTGCCCAGCCAGCCTAGGCAGCCCGGAGAAGTGCTAAGTGCTCGTTGTAAGCCATCATGTTTTTGGGTAAGGTCACGTGCTACATCACAAACGTTTTGGTCAATGGCGGACCACAAGCATGATGGTGGTCCCGTAAGATTATAATGGAGCTGAAAAATTCCTATCACCTGGTGACATCATAGTTGTCTCAATACCGTGCACAGCTCATTACTCAAGTGTTTGTGGTGATGCCGGTGTAAACAAACCTACTGCTGTATAAAAGCACAGCACACATGATTACGTAGAGCACCTGATACTTAATGATGATAGTAAACAACTATGCCACTGGTTTATGTATTTACTACACTGTGCTTTTTATCATATTTTAGTACCCTTTCTACTTATAACAAAAACATTTTCGGTAAAGCGGTGTTCTGCGTTACGCCAGCAGCAGCCTCACGTATCCCCATATTTACTATGTCTCCTGGTTGCATCATTTTCTCTTGTGTCCGATTTAATCTCAGGTTGTTTTATACATTTAGCGCAGCCTAAGCGAACACTGTTTATAAAGTCCACAGTTATGTATAGTGACATCCTAGGCCTTCACATTCACCTGTCACTCACTGACTCACCCAGAGCCACTTCCAGCCCTGCCATCCATTCGTGGCTCCATTCCGTGTGGAAATACCACATAGAAATTGGAGCTGAACACCAGCTCCACTCGGGAGGCATTTGTACAGTGCCCTGTACAAATGCACCACTATTTATCTTTTCTACCACATTTTTACTGTTTCTTCTCTATGAATGTATGTTTAGATGCACAAATGCCTCCCATTGTGTTACAACGACTACAGTACAGAAACGTGTTGTACAGGCTTGTTGTAGCTTAGGAGCAACCTCCCACACCACCTCGCCTCGGGGTGGAGTGGCTTATACCATCTAGGTGTGTGTCAGCGCACTCTGTGATGTTCGCACATCGACAACAGTGCCTAATGACGCACTTCTCAGAACATGACCCTCTCGTTAAGTGGTGGGTGGCTGTAGTTTGTCATTCAGAAAAAGTGACCTGACTCTGCTGACTCAGATGAGCAGCCTGAGGCTCAGAAAGCTTAAGTAATTTCTCCAAGGCTCCTCACTTGGGAAGTGGCTGAGAGGTATCTGCACCCAAGACTTACAGTCAGTGCAGTGAGATGCCTGGTCCCCTGCCTCCTGCCGGCACGTGGAGTGGCACCCCGAGCAAATTCTCCCGAGGAACGCCGATGCCCCACAGCCACTGTCCCCATGCCATTTGGAGGAAATGGGAAAACTGCTCGTCTGACAGAATTTCTGCTTAGGTGGGCTTCATGCCCTGCTAAAGGCACCGTGCAGGCCTGAGAGCTCTCATCTATGTGGCACTTTCATGAACAGAATCTGATTTTCCCGCTGCTAGGTGGCCACTGTGCAAGGTTCTCTGTTCCTCTGGCTCAGAGACCCTCACCTCCAGGCAGGGGTAAGTGGCTTGAAGATAAATTTTGTGTGTATTTCTTTTATTGGGATAAAATACAAGTAACACAAAATTTGCAACTTCAATCATTTTAAGTGTACAGTTCAGTGGGAAATACATTCGTAATGTTGTACAACTATCTCCACAACTATTTTTACCTTGTAAAATTGAAAACTGTACCATTAAACAGCAACTCCCCTCTCCCTCCTCCCCCAGCTCCCTGGAAGCCTCCATTCTACTTGCCATGTCTGATTTTGACTGCTCCAAGTCCTCGTACAAGTGGGATCACTCAGTATTTGTCACTGTGTGATTGTCACTGGCTTGTTTCACTCACCTAATACCCTCAACGTGTACCCATGTTGCAGTGTACGTTAGCATGTCCTTCCCTTTGAGGCTGAATAATATTCCATTGGATGTATATAGCGCATCCTGTTTACCCACCAGCCCATGAATGGACACCTGGGTTGCTTCCATGTTTTAGCTACTATGAACGATGCTGCTATGAATATAGATGTATGACTATCTTGAGGATGTATGAATATCTTGAAGATAAACTTTAGAGAGTATCTTGGAACACCCTGTTCAATAGTTGTACTAAGGAGAATAATTTGGATGTTTGAATTTAAATCCTGAGTAAATTATCTTTCTATTCCAACATCATGTTCCAAGAAGATTCTGCCTAAATAAATACTGACACACCAGGCTTGGGGGGCCCCAGTTACAAGTCCTCTTGCCCTAAAAGTTAGTAAACAGAGAAGAAATCTCCCTAGCATACTCCTATTATGTTTACTGGTCTGTTCCCTGGCTAACCTACGTACCCCATAACAGAGGAGAAGGGTAGTATAGGGGTTCTGGTTGTAGAGGTAGGACAGCCCTCCTTTCTGATGCAGGATTGGCTGGAGTAGAATTTTGAAATAACCGCAGTTATACTTAAGCACACTGGGACCCTTTCCAGGTCCCTGGCTTTCCCACTTTGGAATGAACCCTATGTCCCCTCCCACCTCCTCCAACACCAGGGCGCTCTACACTCTAGAGTCCTTTCTCTTCGCCCTCACCCCTTCCTTTCCCCTCCATTCACCTCTCCTCGCCATGTAGATGGGCCAGACCTATGCAGTGGGCCTCCTCTAGCTGTTTCTATTTGTTTTCATTTTAATGACTCCTCACACTCCGTTTAGAACCCCAGATTACCCAGAAGCCCTGGCACTTTTTCACTTGTCTCTCACCTGAAACTGACAGCAGAGAGTTTGCTGCGAGCAACACCGACTAGTCCATCAACAGCATAAAGTAGATTCTAATCGCATCCGTAATCTCATGTATAAACTCACAATTACAGTGAAGAAGGGGTTTGAATGTACTTTGGGACCCTTCTCTGAACCTGTTTAAAAATAAAATGCATAAAGAGAAAGACATCTTTTGAGATGATTTATGAGATATTGTGAGAAACCTGGAATTTATTCTTGAAAGCAATTGTGTGCAAACAAATTAGCAGACATAATTGCTTTCAAGAGAAAATTGTATCTCATTACAAACTATTGGATTTTTAAAAATGAGCTCCTTCCCAACAGGGAGAACATCTGGATTCCCATCGTCATGGGCCACACCAGAGCCTCTTCTAGCCCAAGACAAAAGACAGGTTTTGCAGGTTGCTGAGGAACCTTGAGTGAGAAAGTACATAGAACAGGCAAGTATGGAATGCTCTCTTTTTAGCATTGAAAGGTAAATCTAGTAAGAGCCCTCAGTAGCCAATAATTGTTTAAAATCTCAGCTCCAAGTACACTTGGCATGACATTCAAGGGTCTCTAAACTTGAGGTCTCGCCAGCCTCTTTTCCCACCACCTTTGCCGCCAAACCTTCCTGGTCCACAAGAAACTCTTCCACCCCGGAATAACTTTCTGCCCTTTCTTCACTGATCCACACCCCGGGCTTCAAGGCCCGCTGCAGAGCGACCTCCTCCCCACTCCCCACAGCAGGCTCACCAGCAGCACCGTGGAGGACCTCCACTGTCCACCGGATTGTCTCTGCCTGCCGCCCACCTGCTTTACTTCTGACAGAGGCGAGAAGCAAGGCTCGCCCACCGCCATGCAGCTCAGACTGGAGTCTCCTACTCACAAGACCCTGTCGAGGCTCATCCTCCCAGTCTTTGGGGGTTGGACATCTTTCTCAGAGGCAGCACCCTATTTTGAGTTGGCCAACCAGGCAACTTAGTAGCCCAATCTTTTAGGACTGATAAACAAAGCAATCATGTATTGAGATGGAGAAAAATGCATTTACATGAGCTTTCCTAAGGGCTCTGCATCTAGAACAAATACTTTGGTAGAAGGAGCAGTGGGCATGCAACAATGGATGATGTCCACACTGTGCTTAGGGGCACAGTGAACCTGAGGACTTTTGTTCTGCTGAGGAGGAAACCCAAGTTGGAGCCAAAACAGAAATGCTTAAAAGACCAGAGGAGAAACTGCAGCTAACCTGAAAGATTCAGCTTGGTGTCCTTTCCTCTGCAACCCTCCTCCAAATATAAAGGGGGCACGTATTTAAGGAGACTCCATCGGAAATGGTGCCAATTTTGTCAGCCCGCCCAGTGTACCTACTGTCTCTAAGTGTGGCCCTGCTGATACAGGCGCAGGGGCCTCTGCTCCTCCCTCCCCCGACAACAGGCTACTCTGGGCCAGGCCATTCTCTTCTGTTCGTGGAAAGAGACAGGGGCCTGCTGTCCACAGCTGGACTGAGAGTTCCACTCTGAAGCACACCCCTGGGGAGAAGAGTGGTCATTTGGGCCTTTCAAAGTGCCCCATGTCCAGGTCAGAACACTCCCGGGGCATCTTTGGTCAGATCCTCTGTACTTACTGGCAGCGTATAATGACCAGGTCACACCCGGAAGCTCCCACTTCCAGCCTCAGCCTAGGTACTGGCTCTGGTCTTTCTGAAATTCTCTCCAGTGTGGACCACCACAGAGAGGACCTACCACTGAGCACCCCAGGGGCAGTCAATCCAGAACACAGAACAGAAGTTTGCGCCTTCCTAAACTGCCTTCCTCCCCCGGTAGAAATAAATGGTTTCTCCTAAGGAATCAGCTACTGCAACTGTTAGAACTGCCAGGGGCTGTCCCTCAAACCACACCTGGACCTTCTGGGCCCCGTGCCCAGTCTGTGGGCATGAGCCCCAAGGAGAAGAACCATGCTTAGCCAGGAGTAGGTTTCCCACCACATGTTCCAAACACTGAAGCTCTCCAAAAGGCTGGTGTTTCCAGGACCCCAAGAGGCCCTGGTTGGTGCCTCCTTTCTGGGCCTCATGCTTCCTGCCGCAGACACTGACTCCTGTCACCAAGGCCGTGGTCATCTGTTCACGGTCATGTAGGAAAACACAATCTCTTGCACTACATCAAAATGAAAAACTTCAGTGCATCAAAGGACACAATCAACAGAGTGAAAACTCGACCCACAGAATGGAAGGAAATATTTGCAAATCATGTATCTGATAAAGGGGTTAATGTCCATATATACAAAGAACTCCTATAACCAAAAAAAAAAAAACAAAAAACAATCCAATTAAAAATGGACAAAGGACTTGAATGGAAATTTCTCCAAAGAAGATATACAAATAGCTAATCAACACTTGAAAAAAGATGTTCAGTATCATCAATCATTAGGAAAATGAAAATCCAAACCACAATGAGATAGTATCTCCTATCCCTGGCTGCTATAAAACAAACAAACAAACAAAAAACAAACCCCAAAACCCAAGAGCAGAAAATAACAAGTGTTGGTGAGTGTATATAGAAAGGGGGTGATGGAGATGCTCCCTTGTTCCCCAACTCTCCTCCTCTCCCCCCACTTCCCTCCAACCCTGTCCCCCTTGGAGAGTGGGAACTATAGCCATCTCTATCTGTTGCCTGGTGGCCCTACCCCTCCCTATTCAAGCACCAATTCCTAACCTCTGAGGCCCCTGCCCATCTGTTGCAAATTTCACACACTCTAGCAGCATCCTCTGACTGTCCTGGCACCTTCTCCCAGGCTAGTATCTGCTACCATATGAAGTCAGGGAGGGTGCACTCTGGTCTCAAGGCCTTTGGGCAACTTGAGGACAGGGGGACAGTGGAGTCATCCTTTCCTGGATGCAGTGGTCTCTTCCTCATCCATAACTCATCATCATGAGGACCAATTCATTTAAAAAAACTAAGCGACAATAAAATATGTAGGCTGCTCTTCAGGAGAAACTTATACTCCTCCTTTGACATCGACCTATTTGGGGAGATTTAATAACCTTGGCCAGTATACCCAAATCTCTTCCTAGAAGTAATCCTCGGTCATAGAGCACAGAAGGGGAGGGATTTGTTTTTAGTTTTAACTATCACCCATGTACAGATAAAAGCAGGCTGGTCTTATTAAAACAGTAGGTGGGTGGTGGAAATCCCTGCTCCCCAAGGACCTCCTTCCTCTCCTGGCAGAGCTCCTAAATAAGTTGCGAACACACGACACGCAGTGCAACTTGAATTTCAGATAAATAATAAATAACTTTTAGGGTAATTATGTCCCAAATATTGCATGGAACAACCTTACCGCCGAGATATCCCCAAGAGCCAGGGGGATTGCCCAGGGCCCTGCCTGAGCCCACTGTTGGCTTCAGGTAGGGGATCATAACAGTTGAGTTATAAGATTCCTTCTTCCCAAGCATTCTGTGACTTCTTACATACCAATACACCAATGGTGGAGAGGGGTCATACAGAACGTGGGTCATGGTCTCTGCCTGCAGATGGGCCCCTCTGTCCCAAGCTTCAGCTCCTGCCTAGGGCCCCGACTGTGGTAGCACGTGCTTCAGCTCAGCAGCTGTTCCGCCCCTTGTTCCCTCCTCAGCTGGGGGTTTCCAAATGGGCGCTGAACTTGATCATGGGTCCTGGGTGTGCCTCCAGCATCTCGTTTATGGGCCCTCAAGTTTGGGACCCCACCACTATTTTCTAGAACCATCACCAGCACCTCTGATGGACAGTGGGTAGCCATGGGTTTTGCTGGGACATCAGACTCTCCTCAGAACAACACGGGCCAAGCTTTCCTTGCAGCAGGAAGGCCTCAGGCTTCCAGAATGAGAATCCTTGTCAGGAAAGTAAATGAGGGGGTTCCTTCTTAAAAGCAATGAGCTGAGATCACCACATCAGAGAGAGAGAATGTATTTAGTTTGGCTAAAGTCAGGTCCGATGGAGAGTGTGTGTGATAACCATCTCCAGGGTTGGCTGGGGGATACAGACCGAGGAGGGAATAGGAGCCGGGTGGGGGACAGACGAGGGGAGACACAGTCTGACGAGGCACAAACACAGGAATGTCCCCGGCCCTGGTTCAACAGATACACTGAAGCAGATAGCAGATAAAAAGATAAAGATGCTGACAGTGATGCTAGAGTCGTTCTCCAAACTCATCTTTCTCTCAACCCTAAAAAAAAACAGAAAAAGAAAAAAAGGGAGAGAGGGAGGGAGGGAGAAAAATAACAAGAAACCATCTTTACTTTTGTTTCTGCTTAAAAAGGAGGAAGAAAATGCTTGGCTAAGGATGGCATTTACTAACAAGTGAATTGACTAACAAGATTAACTAACAAGTGAATTGACAAGTAAATGAAGGTAGCTTCCCTGTTACCACTCTCTCTATGTTTGAAACCAGAATATCTGGGTTCAAATTCCAGCTCTATTATTGTGCTATATGGCCTTGAGCAAGCCCCTCCCTCATCTCTCCAAAGCTCCAGTTTCCTCAATTATAAATTGGCATCAATAACTGTACGAACCTCACCAGACAGCAGTAAGGGTTGAAGCAGATGACATGTCAGAAAGGGCTTCTGGTGAACTCCAAAGCTACTACCATGTACTAAATACCACAAAATACAATCCCTACCTTTATGCAGCATACAGTCCAGACCTGCACTGTCTGATATGGTAGCCACTAGCCATGGGGCCAATAAGCTTATGAAAATAGACACCGGCTGTGAGTATAAGATACGTAGCAGGGAGTGTTGATCTAGATGGACCACAAGACAGGGGCACACACAAAGTCAATACAAAAATACAAGAATCAAACAATAAAATGTCAACAGGCACAAGGTCAAGAGGGGTGCTCGACACTATATAAGTGTTCAGCCATTGCCTGATGATGGCAGTGATTAATACACAAATGGTAACCAACCAGAGTAACCTGAAATGCAAACTAATTTGTGTGTGTGTGTGGGCGTGTGTGTGTGCGTGTGTGTGTGTGTGTGTGTGTTCTGGGCCTCTGCCGATCAGAAGAGCAGACTCTTTGGACTCTAAGCAACCCGTAGGGTGATCCAACCCAAAGCCCATTTACTTCAAATGCGGAATCTAAGGCCCAAAGAGGTCGGGATTTAACCAAGACCACATACAGCCTATGAATGACCCAGTATATTTTTCATTAGACCACAGTGGGTTTTTTAAAGCTTTTTTTAAAAAAATAAAGATGGCCTAAATTGAGCTGCATGATAATTCTAGGAAATGCCACATTCACATTTGGAAAACTGAGGCCCCAAGTGACTAAACAAGTACAGTTAGTGGCATCTTTGACGCCAGCGTCCTGACCCTTTACCCTGGGCTCTCCCTCCTACCACAGGATCCCTCTCTAGGTCCAGGGGTTGGCCGGATGACATTACTGTCCCCCTTGCCTGTGCCCCCACCACCTCTTGTTCCGGGCACACCCGTGAGCATTCTTCAACCTAAATAAATAATGGAATCACACTGATCCTTTCTTCCAAGGTCCAGGGGCACTGTTTCCTCTCCACCCCAGTTGTGCTTGGGAATGTTGACTTTGGAAAAGGGCACCAAAAACACTCTGGCTGTAATTTCCAAATCAGAAACAGGCTCCAAATCCTTCTTCAGCAGAGAGCAAGAGATCTCAGAAGGGCTGAACCCATTTAGGCAACGAGAGCCTAGAACCTGTTCTCTGCATGTAGCCTCCAGAGACAAAGTCATCTTAAATCCACCAGTGGTGTCTGCCAGGTGTCTCAGGATTCAGAGAAGAAAAATAAAAGTCTCACCTCCCAGTCATTCCAGGTCCAAAAGAGGAGATTCACAGGGAGGCCTGAACTTGAGGTCCCAGCAGGAAGGGGATGGCCACCTGGTGTCAGGACCTCTGCCTAACATTTCAATGGTCAAAGCCAAAGAACCTAACTAACGAACCCAAAAGAGGCAAGAAAGTAAACATGCCACCTATGACATGCCGTGAAGCATAACCCTAAGAAAGCCCTGGCCCCGCCAGCCATCAGGCAACATTGCCTTATTTTCTGACATGTGTAGAATGGCCACGTGCCCACAGCCTGATGTTTTCCTCAAGCCCCTCATATCTTCTAGGCCCCCAACCACTTCAGTGCATGCTCTTTTTGCAGGCATGTGAGCCCACCTCCCTCAAGCATTAGGAGAGGGAGTGTTTACGTTCTTTATTGTCCTCACAGGCCTTTCTGTCAAAGTTACATTTTTTGGAATCCTGTATTGCATGCGAAAGAAATGCAAACATGTGCAGTGTGGAATTCCTGTCACATTCAGGATATACGAGGGACATTAAAGGCACTGTTAGGATTTGATGACAGCTGCCAAGAATCTTTTCTATAATCATAAATGAGATAAGCACGAAGCAATGAAGACGACGTAAAAGTGCTGGCACAGGTCAGGAGCAGGTGTTTCCCCTGCTGGAGTTAACGATCCTGTGGGCGGAGCCTACTGCAGCCGGGAACGTTCGCAGGCACCTCCAGCCTAGGGCCCAGGGGGCCGGAAACCCTCTGGGTGGCTCACTCATTCTTGATGTCCCTTCTTACCTGCACATTTTTCCCAGCGATGCCCCTGCCTGGAAAGCACACCCTCCAGGGTGTTCACCTGTTGGAATCCCAGCCAGCTTTTGAGGCTCACAGGCTTAGGCAGACCTTCTTCCTCCAGGAGGGAGACGGCCTTTGAACTTCTCCACTCCACTATGCTCAGCGCACCCTGGCTTCTCCTGTGCTTACTGTCGGAGGGCTCTGACAGTGAGTGGGACACTTCTGGCTTAGCGGCAAGGCACACTCTGCTCATTCAGGCAGGTATTTCACTAGGCTCTTGTTAGCTGCCTCCGTGAACAGTCAGGTACCTACTGCCTCCAGTGCTATTTATTCTCACGCTACTCCCCCCTTCCTCCCAAAAGTATAACTCTCTTCTCTGAAACTTGTGAGCAAATTGGCATTAAGGACTCACCCCACTCTATTCTTATTCCAGTGAAGACACTCAAGGGAGCAAAGTCAGCCTCAGAACAGCTGTGATCCCTGGCTGGTGTGGCTCAGTGGATTGAGTGCCAGCTTGTGAACCAAAGGGTAGCTGGTTCGATTCCCAGTCAGGGCACATGCCTGGGTTGCAGGCCAGGTCCCCAGTTTGGGGTGCATGAGAGGCAACCACATATTGAAGTTTCTCTCCCTCTCTTTCTTCCTCCCTTCCCCTCTCTCTAAAAATGAATAAAATCTACCAAAAAGAAAAAAAAAGTCATGATGTCCTCAAAGCTTAGCTCAGGGCCCTCATCTGTGTGTTCTCCCCACCCCCACCCCCACCCCACCGCCCCACCTGGTGCTCTCTGATCTCCCTGCTGCTTCCCACAATGGGAGAACTCTGAGGGGCTTGGGGAGGTGCCAGGAGCCAGTGAGGAGGCTGCAGGTCCCGTGCTCTACCTGAGACCCCAAACAGTGTAGGGTAGACCTTCTCTTCAGTGGCTCCAGAGCTGGGGCAGGGCAGGGAACGAACTGAGGGCTCTCAGAGGATGCCACCCATCTCCTCAACCCCAGCAGTAGAGGCGAATCAGACTGAGCAGGTGCGGGTTCCTCAGTTTGCTCAGGAGACATGGTAGGAAATGGGGCAGCCCCTGGTTACAGAGGACTGGGGAGGCCCAGGACCTAGGGCAGATCTCACCTTGTACCCCCTGCTCCACACACAGAACTCTAGCTCTGAAGCTCTCATGGTCATTTGGACCAAGCCCAGAGTCAGGGGAAGTGACACCCCATATTTGAAGGACCCTTGCTTAACTAGAAAGTCATGGTTTGGCTTGGAACTTCCCCCTGAGCTCCCAGATAAACATTGGATTAGAGTCCACAGATACCAATATTTAGGGGAAGAACGGGACTTAATGATGGACGCCTTTGGGCAATGGCTTCTGGGAAGTCACTGGGAAGCAAGGAGGCCTCCCATAGCTTTTGACTTTTCCAACTTGATTGTTACCTACACTCACCCCAAGGCTGGCCACCTGCCACCATGATGCCCAGCCCAACCCTTTCTGCCCGCCCAGGTGATTCTTACTGCACCCCAGTTCCACACAGCCCTGTCTACACCACTCGTTTGCTGCATACCCTCTAAGATCTGTAACTCAAGGGCTTACAGTAGGGGAGGGAGGGTACCAGGGAGAACCCACATGATTGGACAACACAGCAAACTATTTGACTACATGTGCATGTGTGTATAGTGACAATCTGGCCCTGTGTACCCAAACACAGTCATCTCAGGGTGAGGGTGGGGGAGGGGATTGTGACTGCTTGGAATTTTCTTCTTTTCTCTGTGCTTTCCAAAATCAACGTGAATCATTTTTATCAAAACTGTACAGTTTGAAGGTAGCATTAAGCAAGGAAGCTAGGATTCATTGAGGGGCCCAGGCAACAAGAGTTTCTGAAGCAGGAGGAAGCTAAAAGCAGTAACAATGGGGCC
>PVKU01012966.1:0-31850 GCA_004027475.1 Anoura caudifer | reverse complement strand
TCTCCTTCTCTCCCTCGATTCCTCCCCCTCTCTCCCCTCCCTCCCTCTCCCTCATTCTCTGTACCCCTCTCTCCCTCTCCCTCTCTTTCTCTCTCTCTCTCTCTCTCTCTCTATCCCCCTGATAATTACTTTACACAATTTGAAAGTTTCCAGCTTCTTGCCTTATTTTAACTTCTGGTGGAAATCAGTTTTTCTCTTTGTCTTTTAGTTGATCTCTAGACGGAATAAAAACTGATTAGGGTTCATATGAAATAAGGGTATCCTAATATCAGGGAGTATCTTCCCTAAACCTGAGCCCATGGCAGTTTCCACTTTGAATTGTCCAGGAGGCAGAGGTCTCTTTGCAACAAAGAGCCTAGGAGACTTGGATTGTCTTTGCTTCAAGTGTAAAACTCTGTAGGGCAAGGAGAAGGAACTCCTAAGAGGAGGTATGCCAATATCTGGTGCCTTTTTAGCTGTAGTACCGAGGAGAGAGATTATTTCCACGAGGGGGTGAAGTGGTGGGTGCCAGCTCCGAAGGGTAGCAAGGAATGGTTCGCAGGCTCGAGGAGCCTGACCCTTCTTGTGAGCTGACGAATGTGCTTTCACCAGGTTCCCATGTCCAGAATTGTAGCGGAGGTTACAGGGTTGTAACAAAAACCTCAGTTGGAATCTCAGGAACTGCAGTGGCCAAGAGGGCTTAGTCACACTTGCGTAATAATTCTGTAGGTGTGTGTCATATGGCAGTGGTCTCCATTTGTATTTCTTTCTCCCAATAAATTGTTTCGAAACCAGGATTACTACCCTGTTCGATTGCTGCATAAACCACCTAAATTTCCTCCTGCCTTTCCTATTTTCAGCGTTAGACTTTTGTCCTCCGCCTTCTGTTTCCTGTTTGCCCCTCGGATTGCTTTAGTTGCTGCCTGGCTTCTTTTCCTCCCGACCGTTTGATGTGCGTGTCTTAAATTTATCATGTTGATACCAGAGCTGTTTTCCATTTCCCACATTCCTTTTATCCTTTGCCTGCTACTTCCTCTTTCTCTCCCTCTCCTCTTTTATTCCTGTCAGCCTCAGCTTCCTCATCATACGTTGAATTCTTTTTCTGCAACGGGTTTCTTCAAGTTCATGATAGGGGGCTGATTCATGATTAATCAAATTGTTCCTTTTAAGTTGAACGTATTCTCAGGGCTTCTTAGACAGCGGAAAAATAAAAACCAATCACACTTTATTCATAAGCTCCGGTAACCTTTCGTTGAACTTATTGGGTTATTTTAAGTTTCACTGAGGAATGTGAGCCAGAAGAAGAGCAGGGTGCCAGCCGCATTTTCGTGACTGAGCGCTGTGACGTCTGAGGCAGTGGGGCCAAGGATGCAGCGGGGCCACCATGTGCGGTGAGGTGGCCTTGAGGTGCGAGACAACCTGCAGGACTCTCGGCCTGAATGACTGTATTTTTACAGCAGGAATATTTAAAAAGGGGGGGGGGGTACTTGCCCTGGCTGAAGTGGGTCAGTGGATTGACTGCCGCCCTGTGAATCAAAGGGTCACCTGTTCGACTCCCAGTCAGGGCACATGCCTAGGTTGCTGGCCAGGTCCCCAGTAGGGGGCGCTTGAGGAGCAACCACCCATTGATGTTTCTCTCCCTCTCTCCTTCCCTTCCCTCTTTCTAAAAATAAATAAAATCTTTTAAAAAGAAGTACTTAAGACACTGTCAACTGTACTTTAATGTTTTGGAATAAAGTAAAAAATAGCGATTGGAACTTAGTACATTTAATAGATTTATTTCCACATTGAGGGTGAAAAATATCGCCCTCATCCTGTCTCCTTGGTTCTTGGTAGTCATTCGTATTCTCTTAAAAGGTTTACCTAGGAAATGGTTAGAAATGAAATATGAAATTAAGATGGAATTATTTTATGAAATATTAAAGAATTAGGCAAATAAATTAATGGGCCAAGTTTATTTTTGTGGATAAAATAATTAGCTTTCCTATATCAGAATGTTAGCTCATATGTGTAAATATACAGTGGGGATGTTAATGTTAGATCCATATTATCTAAAATATGAACTTCCAAATTACTTGAAAAGAAGTTGGTTCATAAAATATTAAGTTACTCTAATTACATTCTTTTGTTTGCTTAGCAATAAGATGTTGCCGTTTTGGGGGGATGGTTTCCTTTTCCTCTTTCTGTGTGTTTTTACTATTTAACCTTTAGTGTTAAAAAAAAAAGGTACAAGTTAATAGCATTAAACATTCAGCAAACAAGTGAAAAATAAAATAGGAACTTTTTACTGGCATTCATTTTGAGGATGACTCATAAAATTTGAGATTTAGACACCCTTTTTTTTGTATAATCGGTGCATTCCAAGCCATGTGGAGAAAACTTGTTTCCAAATTTGTACTTGAAAGTGGGAGTACTTCATTTCTTAAAAAAATATTCTAAACAAAGCAAAAAAAAAAATGGGTACATCCTTCTTGTATAAATAATACTGTCACAAGCTTCTCTTCCCCAAGCCGGTGTAGACTTCACTCTGACGCCTGGCGATCCAAAGGAATCATTAAAGTCTTTGGCTGTTACTGACTCTCTTGCTCCTGGATTTGATCATAGGGGCCAGAATTTAAATTTTTAGAAGGAACTTTTAAAAAATAAAAATTCTTTTAGGGAGACTTGTGCAACTCTGCAGGTGAACTTCCCGAGTGCAGGGACCAGAATCCAGAACCGATTGTATACGGATGGGATTGCCTTTCGAAGCACAGTGCACCCGTGGGATGTTTGCTTTACGCTTTGAAGTTAGGAATCAGAAAAAAATTCTTTCTTGCGGCCTGGTGAGGTCTGTACCTTATTACTAATTGGGATTCAAGGTTTTTATTGACCAATTCAAGGGGCATTGTCCTTAGAGACAAGATGACCTGGACACCAGGATCTTTCTTCCTTTTTCTACGGGCTCGCCTGCCCCTCCACTTGCCCTCTAGAGAAGAGTGCAGTTATTCATTCCTGCGAGAATACAACTGTAAGTACTGTCCCCGTCATAGTAGACAGGCTGCATGACTTCGCAAAACTGAATCTTTGGCAGTGTCAAAGATTTATGTAAAGGAGTTAAGCTCACAGGAGCAAAGACTGAGCATCTTTCACATACTCTTGGCTTTATAAAACCTGAGCTCAGCTGTGGTTGTCCCAGACACAGCGTTGGGTACCGGTTGTCAGTGTGTCAGCATCCACAGTAACCATCGTTGCGGTGTAACCACAGATTAGAAAAAGCAGCTGTTTCCGAAAGGTATGCTTCTTTGATCCACCTAAAAGGTGCCTTTTAGCTTTCTGCAAGGTGAAGGATTGTTTTAGAGATTAGTAACAGTTTTGCTTGTTTCTATTGTAGGGGTTCTGAGCTTGCTCCTTGATGCTGGATTTGACTCCTTGAGAAGCCAGCAGGGTGTGGACGCATGTTCTTACTAAGGCATTCCGCTTGGCAGGGGAAGGCATGAACACTGCATTGCCTAATGTCCCACAGGGATGGCAAAGGGGAGTGCATGATGGTCCTTTGCTGTGACCGAGGGCCGTGCCTACTGGGTGCCGTGCCAGGGAATAAGACTGAGGATGTTAAGTGGAGTCCGTAGGAATTCCTGGTCGCTGGCTGCGGCGTCCAGGAAGGCAAAGACTGCGGGGTGACTCAACAAAGCCTTCACTTAGGACCAGAACAAAGAGCTTACCGGTTTCGTTTCTCCGCCTTTGTTTTTTCATCCTCTCCTCACTGGGAGCATCGGGCACTTCCAGTGACAGCCTTCCAGTGACGTCTAAACACCGGGTGTTGCTGAGAGCATCGTGACACCTGTCTCTTTTCGGTTTCGCTGGAAGGCAGAGGCCACCTTGGTGCTATCCTGTTGTTTCACCTAACTTTGAACTCTGATACAGTGACCTGCTTAATAAATAACGGTGTAAGCTTATTTTGTGGTTGCTTTGTAATCGAAGTAACCGAATGCCCATCTCCTTTGGCACCAAAGCCGTGCTTGAACCAAGGTTTGTCACGTATTTGTCATGGTCATTTACATTACATATATTTTTTGTTATAAAGGAATAGAGATGTTTAAATTCAATTGAGATATTCCCCCTACATTGTTATCAAAAGTTTTGCAGTTTTAAGTCATTTGAGTTGCTGGGAACAGGTTAACAAAGCACGTTGTGGATTTTTCTTCTCCAAAGATGTTGAAGGCTAAGGAAGCCTGGGGCAGGTTTTCTCTGAGTCTTCAGGGGATGCGGAATCTAGTAGGACACGTCATAGCACAGATAGGGTGGCTCTGGGCGGGCTTGGGGCAGCTGCCCTGTCAGGTCAGCACCCCCGACTGGAGCTGAAGGCTTCGCACTCCACGGCCAGGAGGTGTTTTTCTGGCGGACAGCCGAGGGAGGTCTCCCGCTCAGGGACCGTGGCGACCAGCTAGGACGTGCCCAGCTTTCAGTCCCCCGGGGTTTGCCATGAGTGCGCCCAAGACGCCTTGCTGTTGGGAGGCCCGATCATGGAGCGTACCAGTCGCTGTGATGGTTTTTGTCCCCATGTTTTTGAAGTGTTTTGTGGCGTGCTGTCTTTAACGAGGTTAAGATAACTTTGATCTTCCAAGACCTAATCCTAGTTTCTACTAATGTATTGGTTTTAGAGAGATAGTCCTAGTTTCTAATGAATCCTGTTTATAAGTACATATTCTTTCAGCCACGCCTGTGGTTTAAGTCTAAACCACGGCTATGTTGGGATATTTTAAAGATTTTGGGGAGACCTAAGTACAATACTCTATTTCTTGCATTCTTAAGTTCTGATATAAAATATCCTCATTCCTTTCTCTTTTGTTATTACATTATTTCTTATCTTTTAACAGCCATCTCACAGATTTTTATCCCATATAAACAACTTTCTGAAGCCAGACATAGCATGAATTTTATAATTTTGAGCTGTTTGAACTTGTGAATAACTAATAAGTCTGTTTTCAACCTGTAACACAACTTGCGCCACATTTGTGAAATACCTGACCCTCCTAACAGCGCATTCTGTCTCAGAGTCTGAGTAGTTTAAGGTTCCCTCCCTGCCAAAAGTAACATGACCGCATATTACAAGAAGTATAAATAGATAAAAATGGGATTAGACTGTTCATTTGCTTTCTTCCACACGACTTCACTTGGTATCGGGGAATGTGACGTGTCGCGGTGCTGCTTAATCTCAGCCTCCAGCAGTGGTGAGAGGTGCTTGTAGGCAAGTGACAAGTATTTTCCTGCAAAGTCTGACTTTTGGAAAACTAACCTGCAGGTCTTTATTTTATGACATAAGGAAAGTAAGGATAACTTTCTCCATAAATATCAGATGTCTGATTTACAGGAAATTTGAATTTATTGCTCATAATCCCTCTGAACATCGGCATACCATATTCATGTAGATTCACTTAAGGTTTGGTAATAATGCAACGGAAGGTGTTAAAATAACATTCGGGTCGGTTAGAGTTAAGACACAGAGGTCTTCATGCTAGGCCTGGAGCTCATGCTAGGAGCATCTGCTACAAAAGCGAAACATCTTATTTTGAAATCCTAGATTGCAAACCAAAAATATTTTGGAGGCTCTCCAGAGCCCATGGGTGTATTCTGCTTTGCTTTTCAGTCTTCGTGCATCTCAAGATTATACTCTTGGAGGGTCTACAGTCCAGTTATTTTGTTCTGGCTGAGATGATCCAGCTTGTTTTTGGTAGAAAGCTGTCAGATCTGAGCCTCCTCTCTCCTCTAAGACAGAACACGTTCTTCCCACTTGGTGTGGGAGGAAGACCCCCATGCAAACTGTTTATGCTGCTCATGTCAAGGCGAAATGTCCATCAGAATTCCAGTGTGAGACTCACTCTAAACTAACCTGCTTGAGTTATTTTCACATTTTTTAAAAAGGGTTTTTTAATAGTAATTTTTTTGTTCAGTTAAGGAGGGCTCAAATTTTTATCTACTTTTTGTATTGCCCAGTGAGATTTTTTTTCACGGAAAAAAAATAAGACTACCTTTGTCTGAAAGTTACTAATCTCTGTGCTTCCTGCTGTAAAATATATGCCCTAGCTTTTGATCTTCATTAAAACTGTTGGCACATATATTAATAAGTAAACTTCATTCTGCATGACCATAATGCTTTCTGCATTCCAGTGGACCTTTCAACAACACAGGTTTGCACTGTGTGGGTCCACTTATATGTGGACTTTTGTCAATAAATACATACAGTACTATATATGTATTTTGTCTTACGATTTTCTTAATAACATTTGCTTCTCTCTAGCTTACTTTATTGTAAGAACACAGTATGTAATACGTATAACAGATAAAATATGTGTTTACATTATTGGTAAGGCTTCTGGTCTACAGTGGATGCTAGGGGGTAACTTTCCGGGCAGTCAAAAGTTGAATGTGGATTTTCAACTGCACCCTGAACTCCTGCACTGTTTAAGGGTCAACTGTAGTGATAGTTTTTAATGAAATCAAGTACGAGATATAATGAATAAAAATTAAGTTTCCCAGATTCACCTATTTCCAAGACACCTTATCACAGAAATCATAATTGCTGCAATAAAATCAATTGGCAATTAAGCAGAAAGTCTATTAAATTTAATGGCTCACTGGGGGCAAGCTCTTTTATTTGTTTTCATTGGTTATCTCTGCTAATGCCAAGGACAATTCTACTGTCAAAACAAAACAAAAAGAAATTTTTAAAAACTGCCCAAGAATAAGCTTGCACATTAGCTGCTGGAGCGGCCTCTGCTGGTTCAGAGAAAACTGAGAAAAGCCACCCACTGACAGCTGTTCAACAAGACTCAGAATTTAAAAGCAGAGAAGAGTAACATTGCAGTCACACGTAAAGTATATCGAACGTTGGCTGTTGTTTCTTTCCCACAGCCATGCTAGGAGTGGTCCTGGGGGCCCGGAGAAGTCAGCAGGAAAACAGGATTCTGTCTACTGAATTTTATTTTGCAGACTGCATTTCAAAATCACATTCTGTTTAATAAGGGACACATGTAATAGTAACGAGCTATAAAATGTCATTTTTTCCCCCAATCAGGTACTGGATGTTCCTGAGGGGTTTTAAAATGATAATATAACAGTAGAGCTTGTGCGCTAAGATTAAGAAGGTAAAAGAGTATACAAGATGACCAGGATAAAAAAATTAATGCATGCTCAGTGCATCAGAGAGAATCGGATGGGAGGATTTCTGGTGTAGGCAACAGGGAAGGCTTCCTGGAAGATACGTTATTTTTCATACACTGTAAAGAAGGATGGGACTGTGGCTGTTGGAAGGGTGCACAAAGGCCATTGCAGGTAGAAAGAATGGCGTAAGTGCTTGGGGGGGGGGCGCGGAGACAAGCTTGTTGGAGCAAAGCACGTTCTTTGGCAAGGGCACTGAGTAGGGCGGGAAAGGGCCCCCACTTCGAAGGGTCTCGCGGGCCCTCTCAGGTGTTTGCACCTCATTGGTGGGTGTGGAGGAGCTGGTGGTGCTCCCCGGGCTGTGGAGCCGCGTGATGACAGATGTTACGATGAGGAGGCTGACAGCCCTGCACTGCCTGGGTTGGAAATGCAGGAGACCCGCAGGTTGGGTTGCGGAGATCTGCAGGAAAGGGGTACCTGGAAAGTGGGAGACGGGATGGAAAGGAAAGAATGGGTGAACGGGACAAGGGCTGGTCTTGAGAACAAATGAACAGGGGTAGGTGGTGGTATGAAGGTCAAGGGCGACCCTCATCCTAGATCACGATGCAGCATCAATCAGACGTTCAGTAAGTAAATATCTAAGTGAAACTTTGGGGTTCACGTGGCAAAGAGCAAATAGAGAAAAATCAAGAAGGCATTCGAGGATGATCAGATAATTGATACTTGAGGTCACTGAGTTTGAGCTGCTGGCAGGACATACATATTGAAATGTCCTTAGAGGGCTGACAGACTGAAGCTGCCGTTCAATACTCAGAATTCATGCTGAAAAAATCTAAATGAAGCTGCTTTTGAGGGGCACGGATTTAAGCTGTTTATTGAGAAGACTCAGACCCTTCCCCTCTTTTCTGCCAAAGAGATTCAGACAGAGAAACCTGCTTCTGGAAGGAGATGTTAGGACGCCCCCTGCGCCCAATTTGAATTAAGCATGGTCCAGGGGGGCTTCAGGCAGGTGCCTGTCAGCTAGATGACCCCCATGTCCCACTGTTTCCGAGTCCCCTAGCCACATGCCGGTCCCCTGTTCCTCAACTACATGTAAATCGCTCACTCTCACTTCTGAAACCTAGTGCCCCCTCCCCGTTCCCTTCTCCTCCATCCAAAATGTCCCACGTACCCCGTGCTGCCTCACTGTCTTTGGAATTTTCCTGTCTGTGGGGAGCCCCCACAGGAGTGTATTCATGCTTTGACTTTTCTCCTGTTAATCTGTCTCTGTTCATTTGGTTCTCAGCTCAGCCAGAATTTAGAAGGTGGGAGGAAAAGCATTAATGTTTTTCCAGCCCCCGCAGAGCAAACGCTGCAGAAACAGAGCCTGGAAGAGAAGTTGAAAGTGATGACATAGGCAGGAAGCGTAGAGCAGAAAGGACGAAGGACGAGAGCCGTGGACGTTGTTGCCGAAGGTTCAGAGTAAGGATGTAGAGGGTCTGCCGGGAGAACAGAGTAGAGGTTAAGGAGGCAGAGCAAGGAGGACAGGGTGTTGCCAGTGATGCTGGGAAATGAAATGTAAAGAAAATGAGTGTTGGGGAAGGACCATTGCAATTATCTTGCTTTTGCTCCAGTTTGCTTACCCAGTGGCCAGTCTTTGCTCCAAAATCGCTAACTCAATGGTGAATGTATCGTCTCTTCTTAATCAGAATTCGAAGAGTTAAAAACCGGGATTTAGTTTATCTATTTGCAGAGATATCCAAATCCATAAAAACTGAATCTGCAGTCAGGAGGGACCTGTGAGGGCACCTCATCTAATCTCTGGGTTTTGTAAGGAAATGGTTATAACCTCTGGGTTAAGTGACTAGTTCAAGGTTACAGAGCTAGTGAGAGGCAGAGCTGAGACTGGACTTCCAGAATCCACCGAGTGTTGAGCAGCATAATATTCTGCGCTGACGTCTCAAGTGCACACCTAACGGTCTGTATTCCGGAAACACTGAAATACTACGTGGAATATCATCTGCAAAAGTTTCCTACGATTCCTTTTTCTGAAGTTGCACTTTCAAATGGCTAAGCTGTTGATGTGACCACACGAAAGAACGATCTTGCCAATGTTTTAAGGGACTCCACTGTCCACCTTAGACCGCAGTTTACGTGTTCATAACTGTTTTGACATTTAACAGACACGCACATAAAGATTAATAGATGGGACTTCTAAATGTTAATAAATATAACAAAATCTAGAATTACATTTTGAACTGAGTTCAGAAGTGAGTTTGTGAATCAGTAGGCAGTTGATTTTTTTCCCAGTTTTTAAAAAGTATTGAGTGTTGTGTCTCTCCTTCTCCCAAATTCTCTTTCTAATAATGAAGAAAGAAAGATCCCTAAAGAATGTGCTCTAAGAAGAAAGGGGATATTGTTTTCAGAGAACATTACAACTTTGGTAAAGTTACCAGCATTTTCCTTTTCACTCTAAATAGTAAATTGAGAAATATACTGAAGTGATTGGAAATGATCTTATTATTTATTAAATGTACTCTATGCGACAATACCTAACGTGCACTTTACATTCTCTATTTTCACACAAACCCAACAGTTTTAAATAAAGTGGTGAAATGTGCAAATTAGTAGCCCATCTAAAAATGTAAATTAGAATTTAAAAGTCTCTGAGTGGGAGAGTTTGGGTCTTTGGTTTCTGCGACTGCTGGCCTCCTATGAGGAGTTTCTTGGAACCTTGGTTTGCCTGTCTTACAAGGACAAGCACAATGAGATGGATTAGCTGCTTCCATAAACTAAACCAAAGGAGTATTTGAATCATCAAAGAATCTTAAATACCTCTGCTTTCCTTTTAATTCTCCAATTCCTTTTTGGGGGTTTTACATATTATAGCATTTGGCATACATATGGCGTGACATCAACATACCCTAAGATTTCAGGACTAAGTATTTTAATCTATTTTACCTGACTACATGCTTCTCCTTTTCCCTCCTTCCCACTTGCTGTGGTTTTCCTCTGCGAGACTGGCTCTTTCTACCCTCCGGGAGCTCATACACTATCTTTACTACGGGGACTTTCGGAACGTGGGTGGGTCTTGGGCCAGCAGCGGCAGCATCACCTGGAGACTTCCAGAAAAGCTGATGCTCAGGTCCCGCCCAGGCCCTCGGAGTCAGAACCAGAGTGTCTGGGGATGGAGCTCAGCAGTCTGCCTTCTACCAGGTCTTCTGGGAGATTCTGATGTGCACTCAAGTTTGAGAATTGTTGGGCAAACGGCCGGAAATTTATACCTTCTTAAATTTTTTTTTTTGGAGATAGACATCTGTCTCTACGAACTGTAAAATTCCCCACTACAACATGTACAGTTCAGTTGCCTGTGATGTATTCACAACTACCACCACTGGGGTGAAAAATCACAGAACATTTTTGTCGCCCGAAAGCCACTCCCCGTCTTCTGTCCTTACCCCCGAGTCCCTGGCAGCCACTAATCTCGCTTTCGTCTCTTTGGATTTGATGATTCTGGATAATTCTTGTAAGTGGAATCCTACAATATTTGACATTTTGTGTCTGGCTTTCAGTTAGCATAATATTTTCAAGGTTCATCCATGTTGTAGTGTGTATCGGTGAATCCTTTTTCATGGCTGAGTAGTATTCCTTCATATCGGGCGGACGCATTTGGTTTACCCGTTCTTGTTGATGGACCTTTGAGTGGCTTCCTTGGCTGTTATGAGTGATGCTGCTATGGACGTGTGTGTACTCGGTTTTTCATGAACGTGTTTCGGTTCTCTTGGGGTGTTTACAGTTGATTCTCTTTATCTGTGGTCGTTCTGTTCCCTAAAGACTGAATTAGTGAATCCTGAGTCATTCCCTCACACGGAAATACAGGCTTCAGTTACCGCATGTTTCTGGTTACGTTTTCGACAGCCAGTGGACACGTGGCTGTGTCTTGTGCGCGCGTCTGTTTAGCACGTGTATTTTCTCTGTGAGGCCCATCACAGCCTTCTTGAGCTTAGGGGCACTAGACGGCCCTGCACATTACATTTTGGGGCTATTTTAAACAGCGAAATTACTGACAAAAAGCACACAAATGTGAACAAAGTGGCACTACCAAGCCTGCAAAAAGAACACTTGTGGACGGACGGAGAGCTGAAACGAGAGGGCGGAATTACCTGCTCATCCTCACCTGGGCTCATGCGCGCAGGACTCAGGTTGTTCACCCCCTGTGCACCTGCGCGTCTGAGCACCGCGAATGCACCGAGAGGGGTTTTTGAGGATTACAAATAAATGTTAGCAAATTTGCAAATGCGGACTCCACAAATAGTAAAAATCAGCTGTACTGAGGCGTGGAATTGCTGCATCGTAACTCTGCTTTGAATTGCTTGCGGAATTGCTAGATTGTTTTCCATAGTGGCCACATCATTTCACATTCCCACCAGTCGTATATGAGGGTTCCAGTCTCTCCACCTCCTTGCCGACGCATGTTGTTTTCCTTCCTTTCTTCTGATTATTGCTATCTTAGTGAATGTGAAGTGGGATCTTACTGTGGTTATAATTTGCATTTCCTTAATGATTAGTGATGTTGAGCATCTTTTCATGTGCCTATTAGCCATCGGTATATTTTCTTTGGAACAAGATCTGTTTCAAAACTGATTTCTTTGAGATTGGATTGTTTGTCTTTTTATTATTGAAGTGTAAGTTTTTATATATATCTATATATATAAAATGGTACTAGCCTCTTAGATAAATGATTTGCAAATATTTTTTTCCTATTCTGTGGATTGTCTTTTTGATGTACACAAGTTTTTTATTTTGACAACATCCGATTGTATCTTTTTCTTCGATTGCTTGTGCTTTTGGTGATATAATTAATGCAGCCTGTTAAAAGAGTTGTTTGCACGCTTTTATTAAGAAGTCATGAAGAGTTAAATTTCATGGCGTCAGTGAACAATCACTCTTTGCCGATGGATGGCGTATGCAAATGCAAATCATTTGTTTGCAGGTATTTACAAGGTCTCTGTGTTGTGGCTGTGGCGTCATCCAGGCCACACATCCGTTAAGGCAGTGCCAAATTCATTGAGCAAACTGCTGTGTTCTGTTTGGGAAAACTGAAGAGAGCACTTGTAACTGTTTCAAACAATACTTTCCTCTTTAATAAAGAAAGCTATTCCTCTTTGGGAAACTAGGAGCTCTCTGCACTGAAAAGCAGGGGCTCAAAAGCCATTTGTGAAAGAACACAGGAATCCCCGGAACTTGGAAATAAACGCGGGTTGGTGTTTATTTGTGTTAGTTTAAACGTAGTAGCCCTGCGTGTCAGAAAACCAAAACGGCGACACTTAAGTTAGTCTAAGCAAGCAAATAATATCAGCTACCATGGCTTTAATCTACTAAGTAACTTTAAATCCGAAAGATCAAAGGAACGTATAACTAAAAACAGTCCCTCGTGCAATTCCTCCGCAGAGGCAGGAAAGGGCTAGAAATTACATGTCACCTTCATATCCTGGCGTGCTGACCTCGTGCTCCGATCAAGCCCCTCTGCACGCCAGCTGTTGCCATTATTAAGACCTTGCCCCTAGGGGTTAAGTAGGAGAAAAACTCCTGCCCTATCGGAGAGCAAACACTGCAAGTCCCAGCCCCTCGCATGCCTGACTCAAAGCGAGCTGCACGTTCTTGTCATTCAGCCTGTCCCGCCGCTGACTGCTGGTCGCTCTCCCTGGCGCTGGGCTCCTGCAGCCAGTTTGGGCTTTTGCGACCGCGATCATTTGCTGGCCCGGCTGAGCCAGGGAAATCGCTGCTTTGAATATCAAGGTAAATGCCCTTCCTCGTGCGTCTCTATGTGCCAGTTTGTGATTTGGGGAGAATTTCTTTAAAAACTGAACTTTGTTCTGCGCTTTTAGGTTTGGATTCAGAACTCCAACTCACAATGCCTTATTCAGGGTAAACTTGGAACCACTTCTCCATGTGTTAAAATCTGATGTTTATTGGAATGCGATCTAGCATAGGAAGCTGGGGCAAAGCTGTTTGTTTCTTGGGAAGGTTTATTAAAATGGGCTTGCTTTGTGCAGTTGGAGGGAAACCTCAGGCTTGAAGCAGTTCACGCTGTTTCCTGCTTTGAGGTTTTTCTTTAACCACTATCTAAATCAGAGAAGTTTAAAAATATGGGCTTCTCTTATTTCCAGTTGGTGGCAAACTAGATGCAGAATCGTAGGAATCACTTTAATCACTTTTGTGAATCAATTATTGTGAGAAAGTAGTAAAATATCAGCATTTTCCCACCTGTGAAAACAGAAGTCCCGTGAAGATAACCACTTGGGAGCCAAGCTTCCACAGCAAGTTTAATGCTGAGCAGCGCTCGGGTCGGATGCAGTTTGGCACACGCCTTCCACTTGTGTTCGAGTTGATTGAACGTCTTAGGGTGCACCATGTGCGTTTCAGTTGTAACACAATTGAATCCAATTACAGTTATATTACAATCGTAGTTATATTACAGCTGGATTTACTACTTAACGTAGAAATCAGAATATATTTGCCATATTTACTTTTGCTTAAAGTGAGAATGGATGATTTATATGTGACTGGCAGAAAAATTCAAACTAGTTTAACTTGTGAATTATTGGTGTGTCTGATAGTAAAACGTCAATTTTTAAACATTAGATAAAAATTTCATAAAACTGAGGTATTTCATGCAAATCACTGACTGACCAATAATGACTTTCTTCAGTGAAGATGCAGAAAGAAGGAAATAGAGCATACTTCACAATTTGCTAAAATTTTATTTGACAGGCACTCCTGCTGGGAGAAACAGAATGAAATATGTTCTTTTTACCCACTAGAAGGTTTTTAGAGATGATAGCATTTATAGTTTTAAAAACCTCCAATTCCTTTTGATGGTTAGGAAGTCACCAAACTCCATAAATAAGCTCTGCAATAGTGTTTCACTAGTACACAGTGGGGTCACTGTTTCCCATGGTTTTAATGTCTGTGGACACATTTCTACTTTTAAAAATGTTAAAATGAGTAGTCTTTTTCAAATTATTTGATTTACTTTGAAATTTTGCATTTCTAAAACACTGTCTTAGGATGCTTTCTTTGCCCAAATCTTGACTATTGAAACATTTCACTGGCTTGTGCTTCATTTGTAACTTTCTGTTTCAGTGTGCAAGGAGAAGGCAGAGTACTTTTTATGCTCGCCTTGCTTCACGTAATTACATCCTAGGCCTGAGTCAGATGAACTGTGAGCACGAACTGTTTGCCTTGATTATGAAAAATGTGTAATGTTCAAGAATCTGAAAGGATTGCCCTACAAAGCAATTTAGAAAATACATGATACTGGGTGAAAAAGGTGAAGGGATCCAGCAAAAAAAAAAAAAAAAAAAAGCACAGACCACGGTTTGGGGATTGCCAGAGGGAGAGGGAGAGGGGGTGAGGGGAGGTGGGAGAGGGTGTGGGGGCAGAGGGGGGTAAATGGGGGCAGAAGGGTCTTGCCTCTGGGTGCTGGGTGCACAGTGCAGTGTGTGCAGTGTGCAGATGTGCGTACAGCTGTGGTCTTGAGGCCTGTATGGCTTTATTAACCAGGGTGCCCCCAATCAATTCAATAAAAAATAGAGAAAATACATGGATGTATGTTATGTGTGTTACCCTTGCCTCAGTCCGGGAGATGATATGTGTTATGCAATCGATCCATCCAACATTTAATCTAGTCCCAATTGGCTTTGTAATTTTTACTGAACCAGCCAACCCTTTTTAGCAGCCGCTGGGGAATGTGCTCTCCAGTGCCCGCTGTGCCCCAGCTGATCTCTCCTTCCAACTGCCCTGACTCCGGCCTGGAGCGGAGCACTCTAACCGGACAAGGCTTCCCCGGGCAGCGCAGGGTGGGTGAGGGGCATCCCTGGCACGTGCCCCATTGGCACAGTCCCTAGTTTTAAAAAATACGGTGGTTTCTGATCACATCCTACCACAGGACATAGACAAGGGAACTGCTCAGCCTGTCAGCCTTTTGGAGAAATAGAAAGCAAAGCAACTATAATAAATTAGAAAAGCGAGACTTGGTCAGGAGGGGGCCTTTGTTCTCTTTATCTTCATTTCAATTCTTTTATCATTTTAGTCTCTAGGAAACAGGCTCACTTATTACAGATTCACATATTAGATTGCAAGAAAACTATTCACAGGGAGAACTGTAGGTGCATATTATATGCTTACTAAATAAGGTGGTTCACCTGCTTAACTGGAAAATAGGATTTAGTTACCTTTGTAAGCAAGCGGGAAACCCCGCATGAACAGTAAATATAATTTCAGTGCATCTAATGTGTACGAGAAAGCAAATAGCAGGACTCACAAGCATTTACAGTGATAATTTAAATAAGGAATAGGAAAAGGTTTCTGAAAGGTATACCCAGGCTCTTGCTAAGTTCATTTACTGACCCAATTCAAGTAAGAAAAAGAGTCAAAGTTTGATGTTTTCCTGAGCTTAAAATCTCAGAGTCCTTTAAGTAGAAGGGTGTCTCTCATTGGGTTTGATACAAAAACTTTGAGAGCAGATTCCCAAGTGGCTCAGGAGACGAAAGGATGCCTTTGAGATGCTGTGGGCTGGGCTCTGCAGGGAAGAACCATCTGGGGCTGCTCCAGGGACTCTGATTTGCTGCTTCTCACACTTCCCCGCACAGCAGGGGGTGGAGCCTGGCGGTGTCAGATACTTAGCATTTGTGGGGAAAGCTGAGCTAATCCTAAATGCAGCATTAAAAAACACCACCATCTAACCCCAAACAACTTTCCAGGTCTTTGTGGTGATTGATCTCAATTTTTTTACTTCATGGAAGCCATCGTAAAACTTCTCTCCCTTTCTTTTGCCTCACAGGATGTAGGAACAGAATTTTCTTAATTTGACTGACCTAAGTGATGTTTTTTTTTTTCCTTGGAGCTGCTAAGTTTCGAGGTTTTGAGATGTGTGAAGTATTCAACGTTCATGAGGACGTTACCCAACCTGTTCACCCACGTTGCTCGAGCTCAGTCATCTGATCCTGTTTCTGAGACCGAGCTGGAGTTACACACACAGACTGTTCGACTGTAAACTCGCCTATTTTGCAATTTTAGCTGAGCCAAAACAGTTTGCAATGAAATATTATGGCCCAACCATAGGCCTATCACATCTTGAGAGGCCTGTTTATTACCAAAGCATCTTGTAATTCTTACTTGGCTGGGCTGTGAGGTGGGGTAGCAGGCCTGGTATCTGGTGGCTGTCTGATCCTAGAATTGGAACGTTTAAGATGCTTGAAATGGAATCAAATTTTTTTCTCTTTTCTGTCTTGTGCTTTTTTTTCCCCTTTCCATTTCAGCATAAAACTTGAGGAAACTTGCTCTTTTAATAAAGGCGCTTGGGCTTCACTTTTTAGAGTTTGGCGGGGATTGGGGATATATTTTTTTCTTGAGCGTCGAACTCATTCGACATATTAGCCACATCCTAACCTTTATGTAAATGATCCATAAGTACCAAGGCTGTGTGACATCTCGTTTGTATTTCCACAGCACTGTTCCACATACACTCAGCCCTGTTGTCTTTCAAACTAATGTCTTATTAAGGGCTTCATAGATGAAACCTCTTTTCATTGTAACAAAAAAAGGTGAAGATCATCCAAGTAATACAAAGCCACTCTAACATGAAGTAACAGGTCTATTTCTTGAATATACAGCAACATTCCTCATTTCAAGCAACATTTTTTGAATGTTGACGATTTTGAGTGGCAGTTGCTTGCTCTTATAAATTGATCAGCATTAGTTTTACAAAGAAAACCATTGGTTCTCACCCCTAGCTGCATATTGGAATAATCATGGGGGGGGAGCATTTTTTTAAATGCTAATGCCACACCCCATTACAATGTGCATTAAATCATAACCTGTGGGGCCAGGGCTCTGTGCCTGTATTTATTTGTTTATTTATTTATTTGTTTGTTTGTTTATTTCTGAGGTGATTGCAGTGCATGCAAAGGGCTGGGATACACACAGCTCTGGGGATATCTGTTGTATTTATTGCATTTCCTTCAGCATTTGCAGGGGACTCACTGAATGTCCTGGCTGGTTCTTGGGTTAGTTAACAACGTACCTGAGGGCTTTCTAGAATCTTTTGGACACATATTTCTGCTCATAGAAAACTTCTCTAGTTTAATTTCGTATATTCTTAATTATACAAATGAAATTAAATAGAATTTAAGTTCCCCTGAAGTAGGAACTCACAGATTTAAGAAGCCCCCCCCCTCAGTCAAGGGCACTGACACTATGGATACAGTACTTGTAAGTGTGGGGAGACGTGGGGATGGTTCTGTGAAATGATAATTTTTGTGGATGAGCCTGGAAAAGAGATCTCTCTTGAAATATGTATGTAGGAAGATGAAGTTTATGCTAAAAAGAGGATGTTACTGACTGTCATTTATCCCAGACTGTAAAGATAAACTCTATTTTATGCCCACAGTTCTCTTCCCGAATACTCGTAGACCCATTGCCAAAGGCACATGGGACAAAAATCAGTGAGAGGAACGAGATTCACGTTCCCATAGCCCTGAAATCTCGGGTGCTCACCCCGCAGGTGCAGCCATCTCCGCTTTGACGGCCTCACCCACACCTAGCAACCCGCAAGCTTCCCAAATTCAGGGTCTCCAGGTGTGCTGTGGCACACACACTGCGGTGTCTTCCTACGGTTACCCAGCTTTTGTTCTTGTTGGTGTTGCACACTGGGGGGAGGGGACTTTACCTGCCAATAATTTTATTTTTTCCCTCACCATTTACCCCCATACCCTGTCCGCCCTCCCCCCCCAACAATCACCACACTTTATCCGTGTCCCTGACCTCCTCGTTGTCCTTTCTTCTCAATCTCTCCACGCCCCAGAGCCCCTCCCAGAGCCGTCAGTCCGCTCTCTACCTGTGAGTCTGTCTCTGTTCTGCCTTCTTGATAGTGTAAATTTAATAGGAAAACAGTAAGTTTTCATCGTAAAAGAACAGTAATCGTTACTTTTGGATTTTTTTACTTTTCCATGGTTTGATGAAAAGCATACTAATACTTAGAAGGTTCTTATGAAATGTATATTTAGTGGTATAGTATAGATTCCCTAATGTATAATGGTGTGTCTTTGAAAAAACAGTTTCTAATGCCTTGCAGTTTGTGCTTAAGGGGAATAATAACCACAATACTTCATTTTTGTACAGGTCTTTGTTTCTAGGTGATTAAGTGAAGATACTTGTTCGCGTTCTTATTGAAGGAGAGTTTAATGGTAGAAAGTTCATGAACATGAAAACAAGAAAATTCAATTTGTCTCAGAAGGGGAGACAAATTGTTATATTTGTTTGTATATTAGATTATATATATTTATTAGAGATTAGGTTCTATTTCTTTATTTATGACCATTCTCTTTAGTTTCTGAAAAGTACCCAATTCTTTGATTAAAGGCACAGGTTTTGCTGTCACATCACAGTGACGTCATTTTGAAAGCGTCTAAATGCCACGTGGCCACGAGGACCAATCCGTGGCCTTGCTTTTCGGGTCTGCCTACCGTGGTGTGTGGGAGGATGGCCCCTCTGCTGAACTCAGGGAACGTGTGTCCGGTGCTGCCTGCTGCTGGCTGCACCTTTCAAACTGTCTCGGGTAACCCTGGATTCAGAGGCTCTTTTTCACGGGACCCCCAAACGGCGTTTTCTCTCAGGAGCCTCTGGTGGTCCTGTAATCAGCTAGCTGGTCTTGGCAGTGCCCTAGAGGCATCTTGAGAGTGTGGAAAGCCTTACTTTCAGAGAAATACTGGTCTGAGATTGAATTTCAGTCATGTGATTTGGATTAGTTATATGTTGCCTAATTTTTGACCCTCAGTTTTCTCTCTAATGGTTTAACAGTGTCTTCAGAGAGGTAAAGAAAATGGTTCACATAATGAGATGTTAAAAAAACCCAAAACACCGAATTTTCAATAATCCTTTCAGGGGGAAAGTACTCCTACAGACAAAACCTTGTGGATGCCTGCATCTTTAATAGCCCTAAGGCAGAAGATGCCTAAAACACTGTTCTTTGTCAGTTTCTCCGGTGTATCTAGAGAAGCTATTGATTCTCTGGCCATAGCGCTAAGTAGTCATAAGTCAGCTTAGTTCCAGTGATCAGAAATGAGGCCGTCATTTTAGGCAAAGCATCAAGCCATTTGGGAGGAACTGTTGTATATTAGGATAGGTTGAGGGACCATGGCACGGTACCCCCAGACTGCCTTTGGACCCGGTGTGAGGAAGACTTCCAGCATCTCTCTACACCCCCTTCCCGTATGCAGACCCCTTGTGTGAACAGCTGATCTTGCCCAGTAACTGGGCCAGGCGCTCCATCCAAATACGTGCTGCACTAAAGAGATTTAAGGCTGCCGTGGTTGTCTTTGTACGCACGCAACAGTTTGCGTCATAAAATAAGCCAGAATTAAACTTGGCTATCAGCTAGAACCTCTGGTTAACATTCGTCACTTGTCTCTGTCTTAATTGGGAAAATGGGCCTTTATTTCTCCATCCAGTGTTGTCCTTTCCCTGCTTGTCTTACCCCTTCTGCTGTAATTGTGCATCACAGGGCAATTACTTGGGCCCAATTCTCCTGTAGCTGCCCCTCGCCCCCCCGCCCTCCCAGCCTGGCTTGGGGTCAGGCCTTGCTAGACAGAGTGTGTGCCAGCAGCGTGGGCCTGCCATGGGCGGCCTGCTGCCCCACTCCAGGTGGACTGCCCCAGAATCTGCATTTCAGCAACCTCGCCAAGTGCTCCCTGGTGTTGGGGAGGCACTGGTTTGGTGTTGCGTAGTTTACCCAGAGAAATCGTGCTGGCGGGCGCGTCACTCCTCTGAAGAAGGTGGTTGGCTGCAGTGTGGGGCCTTGTTGGTGACCCATTTACTGTTAGGTTTGGTGTTAGGAACTGACGAAGCAAGGGGCTCCTCTGGAACACGTCGTCTGAGCTTGTGAATGTGGCGCAGCAGGAAGCCCTCCAAACCCTGGCAGCAGGCTTTCTGGCCTTCCCATTTCAGGCTGGCTGTGTCTCAGGTTCTCTTTTGGAAAGTGAAGTGTAATGCCTGCCACACCTGTTTTTCTGAGGGCTGTTAGGAGGATCAGCTCAAGAGAGATCATGCGTGAGAAAGCGTTTGGAAATACCAGAGAGGTGTGGTGTCGTGGCTGTGGATTGGGGATGGGGACGATGTCCCTTCAGGCTAGACAAGCCCTGTGTTCGTTAGGAATGGTGATGGCTTTGCTAAATGGCTTTTACCGTGGTAATTGGAACAGGGCTGTGTAACCTCTTCAACATTACATGTAGATTTTAACTTGACGGTTTTCTGGCCACGCCAGCAGTTCTGACTTCCTGTTCCAAGCAGTTACCGTGAGGTTTTTGTAACACTCTTCGTTAGATGTGGAGCCACCTAAATATTTTGCATCCTTTGGGTGACGTGTGTGTCATTAGCATCTTTTGGTATGTAATATATTGACAAATAAAACTTCATAACCCAAACAGACCCTACTCTGATTATATGGTGGCATTTTCAGTGAGATACTATTTTTTGTCTTTGAAGCGTGGTCATTTCCTTATATCTTACAGGCGTTCGGTTCTGTGGGTCCCAAGCTGGAGTAGGATGTCATTGTTCAACCCTTCCAATCACATGAACTCCGATGACTTTTCTCCCTGCATTTCAACACCATTGAAATGTGTCGTATTTCTTATCTATTGTGTCTTCGTAATGCTTACAGAACTAGTCATGGTACTTGGGGTTCATAGAGAGCTTTGGTCCAACAAGCAACAGTTATGTTTCTGAATAATTTAATTATTGAATATTAATAATAATTACCTTTTGTTCATTATTAGTCATTGTGCTAGAAACTTTGTGTTTTATTAAAATCCTATGTACTCAATAGAAGATACATTTGTAGTAAAAGCTGCATAAAATGTGAAAGCCTTCTCCACCCTCCAGATGAGCCTGTCCAGCTCTCCAGCGGGGAACCGTGTTGGCATTGTCCTATGTCCTTCTAGAAATTACCTTCTATATTCTAGCCACGTATGTGTAGCTTCCTTGCATTTTTAACAAAATGGACTCCTGCCATACAGGCTATTCTGCAGCTGGTTTTATTTACACATAAAGATGTTCTCCGGACTTCTTTCCGTAGCAATAATCCTGATGCAACTCGTTCTTTTTAGTTGTGGTACAGAATACCCTGTGTATGGACATGGCAGCATTTAATTCTCCCATTGAGAATTTAGATTGCTTCCAGTTTTCACTGGTACAGTGGTGCAGTCAGCAATTTTATCCGTGCATTTATCTTTACACATTGTTCAAGTAGGCCCAAAGGATAAAGCCCTAGTACCATCGTTGGTTAAAGATGAGAGCTTTTAAATTTTGACTGGTAATGTAATGTTAACTCTCTCTCTTAGACGGTTGCATCAATTTGCATTTCAAACAGATTTAACTCTTTAAGAACAACCGAGACTTAGAGACCCTAGGAGTGTAAGGAACTACTAACCAGCTACTGACTTTGACCCAAGTTCTCAAAGTTAGTAGCTGGTATAGTCACCTGTCAAATTCAGACCTACCCAGGCTCTTCCGCGACACAGAGGTCTCGGCTGCCATTTTTAAACATAATTTTGGCTTTCAAACTAGGAAGCAGCATTCTGTATGTTTGTAACGATTCTCATCACTCAATGAAGCAATAATAATTCTCCCCCTATAAATGCACAGCCCTTTACAGTTTTCAAAGCATTTTTACCTTCTCATAGTAATCCTATGAGGTGAACATTGATTATTAGCCTGATTTATGCATGGGAAGAACTTAGATTCAAAGGGACAAACTTACATTTCCAAATGTGATCAAAAGGTGGTTCTTGGCCAGAGGCCTTCTGGCCCCCACTCCGCTGAAGCACCCAGCACATTCAAATGCCAGTAGAAAGGGGGAAACAGGGAGAGTGGGATCAGCGGCTTTGTATGGCTTTTGACACATCCCATGCGTGAACAACAGGAAATCCACTAAAGCGTCTGGCCACAGGCCCCATCACACCTGGGCCAGCACCTCAGGACGAGTTCTCTTCTGGCAGCGGCTGCAAGCTGCGGCCCCAGGGGAAACAAGGGATTTCAGCATAGCTGTCTCCCAAGGCTGCTCCTTCTGTCTGATCCAAAACCGACTTGAAGTTTCCACCGTTCGTACTGTGACGGCTGCATTTATGATCGCAGAGCGTTCCATTTACTGTCACACAGAGTTCCCTTTCGTGATGCGACCCTTCCTCCAGCCCATCTGCTTTCCTGTTCTAGCCCAGGCTCAGGTCCATTTTTTTTCCTCATGTGTCTCAGTTCCAAAGAGATAAGATCTCTCTGGGCCTCTGGCAGCTCTTGACCTCAGATGGAACCTTTGCCGGCTCTCCTGGTCCCCTGAACTGCGGCACCAATGCATCCACGGGACATAATTCATGCACATTTCTGAACACAATTTCTGGGTTTGCTTCTGCTTATTTTTTACTTATAATTCATCACTTATTTGTAAAGTCAATTTGGTTTTTCTCATTTTATGATTAAAGACCCAATCACAGAAAGCTCATGTGACTTATTTCAACTACAAGCCAAAGCCAGAGTTCAAATTATTCTTTACTATCCACTAGTTCCTACTTTGCTGCAAGAAGTCTCCAAGTTACGAAACAGGTTTTGTTCCAAAACTTCATTTGTAAGTCAGTTATTTGGCATTTGAACTGCGTTTTACCACAGTGGGGGGAAAATGTTATAAATGGTGATTAAGTCCCTTGGCTGGCCTGCAAAAATCTGTTTAACTCTTATGTAACTACAAAATGATTCATTTGTAATAAAAATAAGAGGGAATGATAGTTGTAATTCTGGTTACAAAGAAAGAGAAATTACTTTTTTCCTGAGGAGAAGCAGATTCGGTTAGATGATAGGGAAACAAAAGAAATTGACAAGAGCCCAGAGGGGTTTCCAGGGCACTTTGAAGGGTGTCAAAGCTGGATGACACTCTGTTTTAAGCCCAGTTTCACTTGAAAACTTTTGAAGATTTTGTTGTTAGATACTTCCCACAATTGCAACTCACCTGACAGCTGTGATTAGAGTCAACAGGATTGATTGAATTAAATGCTTTTTTTTTTTAAGATTTTATTTTTTTTTAGAGAGGAGAAGGGAGGGAGAAAAAGAGAGAGAAAAACATCAATGTGTGGTTGCTTCTTGCGCACCCCCTACTGGGGACCTGGCCTTCAACCCAGGCATGTGCCCTGACTGCGAATTGAACTGGCGACCCCTTTGGTGTGCAGGCTGGCACTCAGTCCACTGAGCTGCACCAGCCAGGGCTCAATGAAATACTTTTTAAAAAAAGAGACTCTCCTAGTTACTAACCAACCTGGGATGGTAGAACCAAACCCTCAAACCAGAAAAAGTCTTCCTTCCATCCTCCTGATGGAAGGGTTAGCGGGAGTCATGATGTTCCTGTCCATCACCTGGGGTAGCTCCGCTGAGGACTGGAGAGAGGGCTCGGTAGGAGGAGCGGGGGTGGGTGGCGGCTTTCGCCTTAGCATTCGCGCAGTAAGAAGCTCTGCTTCTGGGAAATGACTGCCTTTATCTCATGTTTGCTTCCTACCTTGTCGACACGGCCTTTCACGTAAGCATGCAAATAAACATGTTAAACTTCAACTGACTTTTTGAAATCTAGTGCCTTTTCAGGTGGCCTTTCTGCTTGTTTTCAGAGCATTTCCAAACAGCTTTTTTCTTTTGTTAACAACACGAGGGAGGCTGTATTGTTTAGTAGGCGGGAGCTTGAGAGAGCAGACCTGGCTGAGGCGGCACATGGCACACGCTGAGAAAGTGACGAAGGAAGACGAGTTCGAGCCCCTGGGTCGGGACCGGGCTCTCACCAGCTCCCCGCCCTCCTTCCCACTACGTGGATAATATAATCCGTTTAGCTGCCATTGCTTCGTGCTGGGTATGGTATTTGCATGTTTTATATGTGCATTTATACCCAGGAGTGATTCAGTGAAGGAGAGAGCCGCCGCATTTACGGTGACGATTCAGAACCCCTCTCTGCAGCCGTCCTGAAAGGCAGCTGGGGTTGGCAGACCTTTCAAAGGCCATAAGGCTGATGAGGGAAGGAACATCCACTTGACTGGTATTTTGATATTTCTACATGTTTTGCCTTTTCACTAAAACAATTGACGACATTCAGTTTCTTAGCTTTGATAGTTCTGTAATGGAATTTGTGTGGGTGTGGGTGTGTTTTGAGGAGTTTTATCTAAAAGGTGAACACATTAATGACGCTAACTTTGCATCCTAGTGTGCAAGTATCTTCTGGGTGTGAGGGTTCAGGTGGACACTCGATGCATTGTTCTAATCAGAAATGGCCCCGCTGAGTAGCTTTTTGGTTGGACGAAAACGTGCGTGTGCTCAGGCCGAAGAGAGATGGTTTCGTCTGGTGCCCGCGTGTCTGCGGGAGGTGGGGAGGGCCTGGGGAGAGATTCCTCCAGAAGCCGTTTCTCTCCTTGGGAGAAGGCTAAGCCAGAAGGGTCAGTGAGCCAGAGTGTGGGTTTCTTTTTTTCCTTGTTGGCTTTCCCGTAAGGTTCACTAGACCAGTAACAGCGCTTGACGCCCCATCTTCTTAACTGCACGTTTCCAGATTTCCAGTGTACTGGTCAGAGTGGTGGGGGGGGGGGTGAGGAGGGAGGAGATTGTCTGTTTTTGCTTTGATTTGTTGACTGGGCAGAAATATGCTGCTGGTAATTTGAAGGGCTTTTTTTTTTTTTTTTGCTTTATTTTTTATTTTTTATTTTTCACATTGAAGGCTTGGACCCTTTGGGTGGAAAGGAAAAATTAGGAATAGAAATCTCATTTGAAGCAAATCCCATTCATTCTATTATTTTTCTCACCTGCAAGCCATGAATGCTACCTGTAGCGCATAACATAAAAAACGAGTAGTAAGTTCCTGGCGACTCACGTGGCAGGTCTGGTCGCTATTTTTTCAGCATCACATTTACTGGTTTAGAGGATAAACCTTTTGTGCCCGATATCTCGGTTGCCACGATTCTTTACCTAGCTGATTAGGTTTTATTTCGTTTCGTTTATTCTTATTGTAGGACCTGAGTGACTTCAAGGAAACATCCTATTTCCTTGACATTTTTCTAAGACATAAGACATTCTTAAGATTATTCACCTCATTTTAACCTACGCAGCTTCCGGCCTTCTGGGTGGCCCTTGGTTTTGCCCCTTACTCCTATGTCAGGACACCCCAAGCATGATGTCGTTGAAAAGCTGAAGGATGCTACTGGTATTCTCTCTCTTCTTCCTCCTCCCCACACCATCCTAAAATGTTCTCATTTTTAACCGTTACTTGCACATCCAGGACGGGGAGGGGGGTGATAGGAAGTGGGGGGCAGGAAGTAGTCGGTAAGGACAGCAGCTGGTTCTCAGGTGCGGGGAGTAAAGACGAGGAGGAGGGTGCTGTGGGCTGGCTGGGTCGCACCAGCCAGTCTAGCGAGCGGTTTCACAACTCCTGCAGAACGCTTGTTTCCAAAGGGCTGTGTTTGAGGACCTTTCCTACAGGTTTGTCCGCTTGGCTCTAACTGGATGATTTTATCTCCTGGTCTTCCCTAGGGTCAAGGGACTGGGGCATGGCTCTGAGCAACGGTAACAGCGATTTTGGGGTTCCGAGCCCTGGAGGCATTGCGGCTGGGGCAGCCCACCCCAGTCCCCTCCCCTCCTGCGACGGAGACCCTGCAGCCCAGCAGCTCACCCCCAAAGAAGCACCAAGAGCGAAAGTGAGTCCCAACGGATGCCTGCAAGTGAACGGAACAGTCAAGTCCTCCTTCCTGCCTGTAGACAACCCAAGAGCCGCTCCGCTGTTGCCCCAGTGCTGCCCGCCCTGCCCGTACCATCACACGTCCACGAGCCACAACAGCCACCACGAGGGCCCTCCCGAGGCTGGCTCCGCGCCGCCTGCGGCTCTGGCCGCGTGTTGCATGCAGGCCCCCTCCGAGTACTCCGTGGCTCTCTGTCCCCACCACGCCCCAGTGTATCAGACCGCGTGCTGTCTTCAGCCCTCTCCATCCTTCTGCCTGCATCACCCGTGGCCCGACCACTTTCAGCATCAGCCTGTGCAGCGGCACGTAGGCAGCATAAGGTGAGTGGTCCCGAGCTGTGCTCGCGCGAGCTTTCATAACCCCACGTGAGTGTATCTGCCGGCGTTGCTGTTCCCAGAGGGGGAGAAACGTGCGGCAGAGAAAGAAAACCAATGAAATGCATGTTTTGTGGACTGTGCAGAGCCCACTGAAATGCAAGTAATATGATGTTATATCTGTTCTATCCATTTGCATCTTAGTCCGCTAAATCATCCCTCCCTGCTCCCTGTCTGCTAGCTGCCCCTGCTAGTCCTTGAGCTACGAAGTTCAGTAAAATGTTTTATTAGTAATGGTTTCTGTTATTAAACATGAGGCTGCCTAAACAGGAGCCTTTGATTTTCTATTATTGATAATAATCAAGGATGGAGGGAAAAAGTACAAAACCAGTTACTTCCTTATGGTTCCTTGGGGCTGAACGCACAGTGTCGCTTCACTTGGTGCAGGTGACAATGCCTACAATGTTCCTTCCCGAGGTGTGGGTGACTGTGCCTACAATGTCCCTTCATGCAGTGCAGGTGACGACATCAAGGTGTTGCAGTCAGACGAAGCAACCGCTCCTTTCACAGCAGATGTCACGCGCAGCATAGGACCCAAAAATACTTTTTGTGAAATGTTTGCAGATGCAGCAGATTGAAAAGTACTGGAAAATTCTCGGTCATTCTCGGGTCTCCTTTACAACAGAGCCCACTGTCCTCTCATTGTGAAGTCACCTGCGCTGCAGGTGGGCACTGGCAGTACGTTTTGTCAAATACCAAGTGCTTTCTAGAGACCAAGGATTCTTTTACATTTCTGGGTAATAAAAAGTTTTAGAAGAGAGAGACGAGAACGCTCTCCTTTTAAAATTAGGGTATAATTTACATACAGGGAAACGCTCATTCTCTTAAGTCAGCAGTTCGATCCATTTCAACCAGCGTGTCCGCCAGTGTAACCCACAGCTTGGTTCACTGGAGAACGTTTCCCTCACCCCAGAAGGTTCCCTCATGCCTCTTAGGCATCTTCTCTCTTCCCCCGAAGCAGTCGCTGTTCTGACCTCCATACGTTTGTTTTGCCTACTCTCAAAGTTCTCGTGAATGGAATCATAGTACTCCTCTTTGGTGTCTGGCGACTTTGACTCAGCTAATCACTGGGTGTATTCATTTCCCTCGTTATTGCTGAGTAGTAATGCATTGTATGCATGTAGCAAACTCACTTTTAATCCAAGAGTCAGCTCTCAAACGCATAAGATCCGGGGATGTAAAATACAGCCTGGTGGAGAGAGAGGATCATACTGTGTCATGTACTTGAAGGTTGCTAAAAGAGTAGATCTTAAAAGTGTGCATCACAAGAAAAGGAAGCTTCCGTAACTGTGTAGAGTAATGGATGTTAACTAGACTTTCTCTGGCGATCATTTCGCAATGTGTCATTACAAATATTGATTCATGATGTTATATACCTGAACATAATATAATGTTATATTGTTATGTAGTTAATGATATCTATAATGTTATATAGTCAATTACATCTCAATTTTTTTTAAGAATAAGATCCAGAGAGGGAATAAGGAATAAATGTATTTCACCTTTATAAGGTTTTAGATGCTGTTGAGATTGTCTGGTTTGACCCTAAAAAGAGGAAGAGAAAGGTGGGGAAGGGGCAGGCGGGTGGGGGAGGGGTCCTCTGCTGTGGGTCTCTACATTGTCCAAATACGTTTTTCCATGCCGGACATGAGAGTCCTTCCGTTACAGAAATGTGAGAGAACACGCACCAAAGCTATTTCTTAGATTTGACCTGAGAGTCCTGGGTCACATGACCAGCTGTAGATGCTTTCTATTTTAAATTAACTTGTGTAAGTGGTTGATTTTGAAATTGCATGGTCATAAATATGGATGTTTTTTGAATCATAAACTATATGGTTGCAGAGTGTGAGATGAGGTAGGTAGTTCTACATTCTGAAGCTGATCCCTCCTTTAAAAAAACTTCACAAAATATTAAAACTATGGGCAAGTAACCAGTTCTTCCAATGTGGCGGGTGTCTCAATATTTCTGGGACTTGGTTTAGCATTTCTCAGAGACCTAATTTTAAAGGAGCAAGAATCTTGTGTTTGAACAACTTTAAATTAACAGAGTGGCATTAAAAAACAAACTCATAAAAATGCATATTTGTCCATCATGAACATTTGTAGAAGAAACTGGAATGGTATGTGAGAAAATTTTTATATTTGGAATTTTATCACAGGAATCTGAGCCTTTTGATCAACTCTTTGTAACAAGACGTAGAATCTTTCAAAGGCGCCCTGCAAAGGAGTGCTTTGCGTCCAGTCGTGGCTATTGCTTCCTTCATTGTGAAATATCTGCCTCCAGCATGACTTTCCGATTTTCTCCATGTGTCTATGGATATAATTAAAGTTGACTAAATACTTAGGCTGTAATTCTGAGTAGGCTGAGACACATTTTTGCCTTCGGAGAGCTATAAGGTAGTAGTAGGAAGGGAGATGGAAGAGCAAACAGGCAGCTACGATCCTGCAGTGGGAGCTGCCGAGAAGAACTCCCAGGGCTGCAGGTGTGAATGGAAGTGGCAGGTGGAGAGGGGTGTCGTGAAGACAGCGGGGACAGTTTGTGCAGCGGTTCACAAAGCAGCGTGAGCGCAGCTCGCACGCAGCCCAGCACGGCGGGACCCTGGTGGAGGGAGAGCGGTGGGAGAGGTGAGGTGTGCTGGGCCAGGTCCCGAGGGTGCTGACACCCTCAGTAAGGAGAGCGCTAGGCTCTACACTGAGGCCAGTGGGGAGCCATTGTGCATTTTGGTGGGTGCATGGTTTTTAATTGCGGGGGAGGAATATATGTATATGTGTAACAAAATGTATCTTTAACCACTTCAGGTGCACAGTTCAGTAGCATTTAGTCCATCCACTTGCCATGCACTCATCACCACCGCCCGTCTCCAGAACATTCTTCAACTTCCCAAATGGGAACTTCACACCCACAAACAATAACTTCCCTCCCCCCTCCCCGAGCCCCTGCCAACCTCCATTCTGCTTTCTGTCACCATGAATTTGACTGCTCTAGGAATTATAGAGTATCTGTCCTTCTGTGAGTGGCTGATTTCACTTAGCAAGGTTCATTCAAGGTTTATCCAAGTCCTAGAGTGTGCCAGAGTTTCCTTCCTTTTTACGGCTGAATAATACCCCGTTGTACGTGTGTATGCGCTGTGCTATGTTTCTCCATTCGTCTGTCAGGGACGGTCGGGTTGCCTTGCCTTTTGGTCATCAGGAAGGATGCTGCTGTGAACGTGGGTAAATGAACATCTCTGAGTTCCTGCTTTCACTTCTTCTGGGTATAGACCCAGAAGTACAATGACCAGATCCTATGGCAATTCTGTGTTTAACTTTTGGGGGACCACCCAACTGTTTCCACCGCTGCTGTGCTAACTTTACATTCCCATCAACAGTGCACATCCTTGCTAATGCTCATACTTTTGTGTGATTAAAAAAAAACACCCCAAAACCAGCCATCTTAATGGCTGTGACACTACAGATTTTTAAGCAAAAAAGAAGTACTGTCAGCTTCGCCTTTTAGAGAGGCCGCTAATCTGCCTTGTGGAGAGTAGACTGGACTGGCTCATGACGGTTGGAGAGAGGAAGACCTTCGTGAGAAGGTTTGCTGCAGCAATTCGCGTGAGAGACAATGGCGACATGGACCAGGGTTTAGAAATAATCTCAGGCTAGGGAGATTTATGAGAATCTACTAGGTCTGGTGAACAGTCAGGTATGGGCCGGGGCAACAGTCTCAACCGACTCTCAGTTTCCCGGCTTGAGCAGCTGGGTGGCTAGGTGGTCACTGCCATCGCTAAGACGAAGGAGATAGGGGAAGAGCTCTAAACTAACGGAGCAGGGTGCCAACTCTCCTGGGGGCAGTAACAGCGAAAGAGCAGCATCCTTTGCATGTTCTTGAAAGGACGCAGATTCTGGGTGATATATGACAGTTGTGTGGAGGACAGCAAGAGTGTTGGAGGTTATCTGAGAGTGCGTGCTGACGCACCGAGGCTCAGGCCAGCATGCACTTATTTACAGAACTGTGCTACGGCCAAGGCCCTGGGCCAGGTGCCCAGTCTCTTCTTCAGGCCAGTGAGGGATCCCCAGGAACAAATGTGGATGGGAGTGTATAGCTGCTGGGTGAGGAAGAGCAGGGCAGTTGGGAATGGTGCTTGCAGGATGTCCTCGATAAGAAATACTGAAAATCTCCCTGGCTGGTGCAGCTCAGTGGATTGAGTGCTGGCCTGTGAACCAAAGGGTCGCTGTTTTGATTCTCAGTCAGGGCACATGCCTGGGTTGTGGGCCAGGTCTCTGGTTGGAGGCATCTGAGAGGCAACCGATCAATGTCTTTCTTACACATCGATGTTTCTCTCCCTCTCTTCCCCTCTCTCTAAAAATAAACAAAATCTTTGTGTTTTAAAAAAAGAGAAATACTGAAAATGAGGATGTTACATGGTGCTTCGCTGTCTTTCATTAGTTCCTATACCCAACACTTCTGGGGAAGTTATTAGAACAGTGGTTTAGAAGGGGATGTTCACCATCAAGGAACTTGAACTAAGTTTCCTTTTAGTTTTCTTTTGTGATTTATTGCATGTTGCTTTTGTATTGCAAATCTCAAATACTTAAGGAACCATTGTTCACTTACTGCTTAAGAGGAGCTCAGGACTTGGTCCAAGTGGATGGTGTCTCATTGCCTGAAGGTGCCTCCCAGGTAGACAGCCTCAGAGTAACACTGTGCACAGACCCTAGGTGCTTCCCATTGCTTCAGCTCTGTGTGCCTGCACCACAATGGGCCTGGCTGGCTGGCACTTTGTTTTATTATTTTAAGTTTTTATTTGTTTATAAAGCACTTAAACCATAGAGCCTGTTCGAAAGAGTCCAATAGAAAATCTAATTTTATCCCAGCTCATTTGCCACTTCCTTTCCATTGTTCATAATCTCATTCTCTTTCCCCCGCCTTTTGTAATACAGTAGGTTCGCTTTCAGCCCTTCTTGAATCTGTAGGCAGTCATGAATCTAAACGATTCGTGCTGTCATTCACGTCTGTGGTTTTTTGTTGTTTCTTTTTTTTCTTTTAAAAATTCTCTGTTAATCTTCTGATTGATATAATTCAGATCACCTTCAGTTTAAATTCCATTTATCCCCCAATATGAAGTAGCTTAAGTAGATCTTGTGTTGGAGCCTCTGGCTTTTTCATTGGTGCATTCCTGTCCTCATCACACCCAGCGCTCACCCGTTCACGAATGTCACCAGTTAGAACCCAGGAATTCAAGATGGCCGAACGCCGTCTCTGCCACCGTGAGACAGGGCCTGCACCCACATCACCTGGGGAGTAAAATACAAAATGAGCCTAAGGAGTTTCTTGTGCTGTACAAACAACAGAGAACTCCAGGAGTTCAGGGGTGGGAAGGATCCCTGTAGGTGGATGAAGTTGGGGACGGTCTGACTAAGAAGAGAGAACTCAAGTGACCCTGGAAGGGTGACCAGGACGCAATAAAGGACTGGAGGAGGCAGACCAGGAGGGGTGGGGGGCTGTAGCCAGAAAGCATGCAAAACTGAGGTCACATAAAGTAAAGAGAGCAGGATGGCCAGAGGGAAGGGGTCACTTGGATGGTCACAAGTGATG
>PVKU01012965.1:0-31795 GCA_004027475.1 Anoura caudifer | reverse complement strand
ACATGATAGGTCATAAAACTAACCTCATCAAATTCAAGAAAATTGAAATCATACCAAGCATTTTCTCCAACCACAAGGGACTGAAACTAGAAACCAACCCCAAGGGGAAAAACACAAAGTCCTCAAAATCATGGAGATTGAATAGCATGCTATTAAACAATGAATGGGTCAAGAATGAAATTAGGGAGGAAATCAAAAAGTTTCTGGAAACAAATGAAAATGAACTCACACTGACCCAAAACTTATGGCACACAGCAAAGGCAGTCCTCAGAGGAAAATTCATAGCAATACAGGCTTACCTAAAAAAGATAGAAACATCTTAAACAAACAACTTAAGTAGGAGGGATTACAATACCTGACACCAAACTGTATTACAAGGCCACTGTAATCAAAACAGCCTGGTACTGGCACAAAAACAGGCACATGGACCAGTGGAATAGAATAGAGAGCCCAGAAGTAAACCCAATTCTCTACAGTCAATTAATATTTGACAAAGGAGGCAGCAACATAAAATGGAGTAAAAGTAGCCTCTTCAACAGGTGGTGTTGGGAGAACTGGACAGCTACATGCAAAAAAATGAAACTCGAGCACCAACTTACACCATACACAAAAATAAATTCAAGGTGGATAAAAGATTTAAATATAAGCTGTGACACCATTAAAGTCCTAGAGGAAAACATAGGCAGGAAAATCTCAGACATTTCACACAGCAACATTTTACTGATTTATCCCCTAAAGCAAGGGACATAAAGGAAAGAATAAACAAATGGGATTTCATCAAAATAAAAAGCTTCTGCACGGCTAAAGAAAACAGTATTAAAATAAAAAGAGAACCAACTATATGGGAAAACATATTTGCCAATGATGCCTCAGACAAGGGTTTAATCTCCAAAATATATAAAGAACTTACACGACTCCACTCTAAGAAGACAAGCAGCCCAATTAAAAAATGGGCAAAAGACTTGAACAGACACTTCTCCAAGGAGAACATACAGTAGATCAAGAAACACATGAAAAGATGCTCGATATCGCTAGCTATCAGAGAGATGCAAATTAAAACCACAATGAGATACCACTTCACACCAGTCAGAATGGCCATCATAAACAAAGCAACAAACAGCAAGTGTTGGAGAGGTTGTGGGGAAAAGGGGACCCTAGTACACTGTTGGTGGGACTGCAGACTGGTACAGCCACTATGGAAAGCAGTATGGAATTTTCTAAGAAAACTAAAAATGGACATACCTTTTGACCCAACAATTCCACTGCTAGGATTATATCCTAAGAACCCTGAAACACCAATCCAAAAGAACCTATGCACCCCGATGTTCATAGCAGCACAATTTACAATAGCCAAGTGTTGGAAGCAACCCAGGTGCCCATCAGTAAATGAATGGATCAAGAAACTATGGCACATTTACACAATGGAATTTTATGCAGCAGAAAGAAAGAAGGAGCTCCTACCCTTCCCAACAGCATGGATGGAACTGGAGAGCATTATGCTAAGTTAAATAAGCCAGGAGGTGAAAGACAAATACCATATGATCCACCTTTAACAGTAACCTAATTAACAGAACAAACAAACAAGCATAATATAACCAAAGACACTGAAATTGAGAACAAGAGAGGAGAGGGATAGGAATATCCAGGGAAAAGGGGAAGGGTTTAGAGCAACAAGTATGAAAGACACATGGACAAAAGCTGGGTGGCGGGGGAAATGGGAGGGAGCTGGGGAGGGCTGTGGCGGTGGGCTGAGATGGGAGTAGAAGACAGAAAACTGTATAAGAACAACAATTAAAATAAAATTTTAAAAAAATGTAAAATAAAACTAGAAAAAAAAAGAAGTTGACAAAAAGGTTAGGAAAAGACAGTAAAAAAAGAGTAAAAAATGTTAAATGGTATTATATGATAGAAATAAGTGGATTCACAATAAATGCAAAACAACAAATGTCCAGTTAATGGTCAAAGAACTGAATTTAAATATTTTTAAAAAATCTTCCTATATGCTATATTTTGGGGGCATATCTAAAAATAAAAAAATAAAGCAAAATGAATTATTTAAAAATTAGCCTTGCAAAAGATAATGTCAAGAGAATGAAAAGTCAAGCCATATACTGAGAGAAAATATTTGCACAAGATATATCTATTTGATAAATGAGCATTATCCAAAATATTAAAAAAAAAACTCAAAATTCAACAATAAGAAAACAAACTACCTGATTAAGAAAGGGCCAAAGACCTTAACCAACATCTTACCAAAGAAGATATACAAATACAAATAAGCGCATGAAAATATGCTCCACATTGTATGTCATCAGGGTAATGTGACAACAACAACAAATTAATGCCAATATACCTTTATTAGAATGGCAAAAATCTGCCCTGGCTGTACTGGCTCAGTGGATTGAGCACCAGCCTGTGTACCAAAGGGTCACTGGTTCAATTCCCAGGCAGGGCACATGCCTGGGTTGCATGCCAGATCCCCGGTAGGGGGCACATGAGATGCAACCACACATTGATGTTTTTCTCCCTCTGTTTTTCCTTCCCTTCTCCTCTCAAAAAATAAATAAAATCTTAAAAAAATGAAATAGAATGGCAAAAATCTGGAACACTGACAATACCAAATGCAGGTCAGTATAAAGCAATAGGAATTCTCATACATTGCTCTTGGGAATTGAAAATGGTGCAACCACTCTGGGAGACAATTTGGATACTTTGGTGGTTTCATACAAAACTAAACATACTTTTACCATACAATCCAGCAATCATACTCCTTGATATTTATCCATAGGAGTTGAAAACTTATGTCCATACTAAACCCTTTACACAGATGTTGTCTTAGTTTGTTTGAGCTGCTATATATAAGAAAAATTTCATAAACTGGGTGGTTTATAAACAACATGTATTTCTTATAGTTCTGAAGGCAGAGAAGTCCAAGATCAAGGCACCAGCACATCTGGTGTCTTCCAACTGTAATGTAATATGGCAAAAGATGGCTCTCTGGGGTCTCTTTAATTAGAACATTTAATTCCAATCCTGAAAGCTCCACCCTCATGACCTAAGCACCTACCAAAGGCCCCACCTCAAAGAACCATAGCCTTGGGGTTACCATTTCAACATATGAATTTGGGGCAGGAAGGAAAACATCAGATATTTATAGCAGCTTTATTTATAATGGCCAAAACTGCTCTAAAAATAAATCCTATTTTTAAGAAAGTTTAAGAAATAGAGAAAGTATACAAGAACAATACTATGTCACCATAAATAGAGTTATGGCAAAAAGAAAGACATTATTAAAAATAAAGAGAATAATGTAATTATTAGGTAATGCTTCACTAGGAAATAAAAATTGATGTGTACACTTAATAGCATTGTTTCAAAATAAATAAAGCAATAATTTAGTGGATTATAAGAGAAAAATTAACAAACAATGTTATTTGGTTGTGACCCGAGCATCAACCGGATGCTTACTATCCCATTCTCTGAGCAGACCCACTAGAGGCTGCTGTGGACTGAACTGTGTCCCTGCAGAGTTCATACATTACAGCCTTAACTCCCAAGGTGACGGTATTTGGGGAATAGTGCCTTTATGGGAGTCATTAGAATTAAACAAGGTAATAAGGGGAGGGGGCTCTGATCCAGTAAGATCAGTATCCTTATAAGAAGAGGATGAGAGACCAAAACTCCCTCCCCCTCCACTGGCTCCCACCAAGGAAGGGCCACGCGAGCCCACAACAAGAAGGTGGCCACCCTCTTCAAGACAGAAACGGAGCCCTTACCAGAAGAAGTCCAGCACGCTGGCCCTCTGATCTCAGATTTACTGCCTGCAGAACTGTGAGAAAATTAATTTCTGTTGTTTAAGCCACCCAGTCTGTGGTATTTTGTTATGTCACCCTGAGCAGACTAATACAGTGGCAAAACAAATAATTAAAATTAAAGAAAACAATACAGCCCAAGTGTTTAAAAATATGTCTCTTACACTGAAAGTAGAGTGCAATATATTTCCGCAAACCATACCAAACCACTCTTACTCCTGACCTTTGCTACCACTCATTTTCCGAACTGGATGTTTTTTTGTAATGTAATCCCACAGTGTCATCCTCATTAATTCAGCAAGCATGTATTGCCTGCAGCTATTACTTATGAAAATATTTCTTCTCCCCACAAAAAAAAATCTTTTCAACTTTTGTAGAATATGCCTTTGTCCTTGAATTAATTTTATATCCCAGTCTGGTATTCTGCCCACTGTATGAGCTCAACAAATACTTGTTGATGGAAGACGAAAATAAAAGTCTGGTTGATGCTAAGGGTTCAAATAATAATAGAAATTGCATCCTGCATAACTTTCTTTGAGGTAACACCTGGAATCTACAGTGAGTCCAGGGCAATACCTGAGATTGTTTGGGTGGACTTCTATTAGCAGGTACAGAGTTGTGCAATATAACTGTCATGTGAGCAGAAGACACGTGCATGAATACAGCCAAAGAAGGAAGTGACAAGTGAGATGAGGTATCAGTGCTCTCTGTGTAAATACTGCTCTTTTTAATTTTCAGACACCAGGAGTTCAAAGAACTGTGGCAAAGATATATGGTGGCTCCCTGCTCCCCTGCAAACTATGGAAGAGAATTTAAAATTGGCATTAGTCAAATGATGCCATGAGCAGGTACTAGTATAAAAGTCACTGACAAGAACACCATGTACCACTCTCAAAAGATTATCAAGGTATCAGGGTGACCAAAAAGTTTGTTTAGCTTTTTCCATACGATGGCTCCGATAGTGCTTAGCTGTCTTTAACTTTAGTCAAAACAATTTTGTTAGAATACATTGTGACAGCTGTTGTATCAGTGTGCATTTCTTTAAAAAACATCAAAATTGGTGAATTTGGTATAGCCATTTTAATATTTAAGGTGGAAGAAGATAGATAACATTTTTGACATTTTATGCTTTATTATTTCAAAAAAGGTAAAAACAATTGAAATGCAAAAAAAATACTTGTGCAGTGACTGATTGAATGTGTCAAAAGTGGTTTGCAAATTTTCTTGGTACTATTGACATTTTGGCTAAATAATTCTTTGCTGTGAGACTGTCTTATGCATTGGAAGATGTTTAGCAGCACCGCTGGCCTCAACCCACTAGAAGCCAATAGTGGGAGACAGCCAACATATTCAAAATATCCAAATCAATAAAGTCATCGGTGAAAATGAAAAACGTGTTTTGTTTTGTTTTGTTTTTTTTCATGGAAGAAACTAAGTGGACTTTTGGCCAACCCAATGCTAACTGAGCTTAGAGCCTGTGGTTACCTACCACACTGCTTGATGCTTAATAAGGAGTTCAAGTGGCTCACCAATGTGGCAGTGCCTTGGTTAATGTAATACAATAAAAGCAACTTTGAAACAGAATGAGACTAAAATAATCAGGATATCTGATACACCAAGGGAGTCAAACTCATTTTCACTGGGGGCCACATCAGCCTTGTGGTTGCCTTCAAAGGGCCGAATGTAGAGCTCCTTGCCCCTAGCTAAGGAGTAGTTACATTTATACAGTCCTAAAATTACATTCAGCCCTTTGAAGGCAACCATGAGGCTGATGTGGCCCCCAGTGAAAACAAGTTCGACGCCCCTGTGATACACAGAAGTGAGTTGAATTCTACATTACAATACTGGCAAAGTGCTAGCTATCATTCCCCCATGAAAAGCCCACCAAACATGTAGTCCTGATTTTTGTAAATAGATCTTAATACTATCTTCAGATTATGGAAAATAAATATTATAGATTCTCTCAGAAAAATATGTGTTTAATGGCTTTTACTTTTAGAAGTGTGAAACATTCTTTTATTTCCAATAACAAACTGTAAAAATAGTCAACTGTAAAAAAAAGCAACAAGGTCTTCCAATAATTTTCTTCTTGTTTATAATGAATAATTCTAGATCTCTGTGCTTCAAGAATGCTAGCATTAAATATTTCACTGGTTGCACAGGCTTGAACTAAGTTGCATTTATCTTAAAAATAATTGTAGACATTACCACACTAAATGGTTTAAAAGAATGAACACATTTTTGCCCATTACCTTCTATATACAAGGCACAAAACTGGGATTTAGAAAGAGTAACACCTATATTTTTTTAAAAAATGTACCTAACTCCAAGGATTTTACAGTCTAAAAAAAAGCAAGGCTTATTGGGAAAAAATTAAAATAACAGTTTTTACCCATTTTCCCCAGTTCTGAAAGACAGTAAGAAAAAATAAAAAGAAATGCCTGTCCATATAATTTCCTAGTTTTCTCACAATGATACTAGCTTCCACATGTTCATCTGAATTGTAACCTCAATATGAGTATCTTAATGTTAAGTCAATACAAAATTAACCTCAGGGTCAGATAAAGCAAATAAGAAACTTCATCATTATCATGTCAGCTAAGAACATGATATAAAAATTAAGGATTTATAGTCTTTGAGATGAAAATGAAAAGTTTCACTTTCTGTCAACAGATTTTCATGTTTTTCTAGAATACATATTGAAGGTTTATAAAGATTAACCAGAAAGGAGAAAAAAAATGCTTGCATTATCTTTGGTTCCTTCTTCATTCTAATGTTTTGGGTGGCAGAACTGAGTATGTACCTTGGTTGAGCTCCAAGAAAACCTTAACCAGAGGGAGGAGAAAAATAACCTGATCAGGAATTTGAAGGTCATGTCTTTTAAGGTAAAACTTCTCACACCCAAGCTGGTGGTGAGCAGAATCACTTGAGTTCCTAAAGGGAGAAGGCAGTTATTATAAATGTAGTTCCAAAGCCTCTTTCTACATCTATTGAATGAATATTCACAGGGATGAGGCTTGGGTATCTAGTTATCAGTACTTTTAAGATGTCCTCAAATTTTAAGGTTCTTACTTACCTCAGATCTTATGAAAATAAAGTTCCACATGATCAAGAAGCCTCAAACTACAAGAGTGAGTGACAGAACCCTGCTCCCAACCCATCCTGATAATTCCCACTATGAATCACGGCCTAAATTAGGAGGTGTATTGTTTTAGCTCTCCCTGGCTCTGGCATCTGTAAGTATGGGTAGGGTATCATCAGGTCATGAGAAGAATAGAGGGTAGCAAGTTGACATATTCCATTCTCACACATTATGTTGGATAAGTAGAAACCTACATTGTTAAAACAACTTCTACATACTATTTTTACAGTACAGTTTACATAGCCAGTTCAATATACTTAATCATTTAATCTTCAAATCAGTTTTAACCAATATTTAACATTATAAATGAGGACATGTAACACTAGAGAAGCTAAAGCAATTATCCAACACCACACTGCCAAGAAGTATACAGGCTGAGTGCTAACACTTGAACTGAGGTGTGCTAGCTTCTGTTCCCATGTTCAACAGCATTTAAATGGGAGATGTCTAATTAGAAAAACAATGTATTAGAGTGATGTCAAATGACTCATTGTTACTTTGCAAATTTGGAACAGAATTTCATGTACTTACTCCTAAAGGAATTCATTTCCTCTGTAGCCCAAATTAAACAATTCCTATCATCGAGTTGAGTGCATTGTGCATTAAGGATAGAAGTGATGAATAGAATCCTGATGTAGAAAAACTTGGAGTAGTGCTGGGATGGTTAAGACCTTAAAGAAGTTAGATAGACAGTTTCTTGCCCTAGATCTGACACTAACTAGTCATGCAACCTCCAGAAAGTCATACACATAAAATTTTTAAGCCTCGGTTTCCGCATTGGAGGACTGGGGGAGCCATCACTTAACATAAATGCCCATAAATATTGCTATGCAATACTTTTCGAGGTCATCACCGATAGCCATGTCACAGAAGAAAGTTTTAGAAATCACTGGGTATTCTTCTGAAAGAGCATTTTATTTCTCCTACCCACAAAATACGATTTAACTTGGAGATGGTAGAGTGGGCAGTGTTTATTAATTCCTTGCCCATTTGACAGATATCAGAAAGAAATCAGGTGACTGAAGTTATTTCATTATAGTTCAGTATGACATGTGAGTAAACCAATGCTTGAAAAATGTACCAAAAATCCACTACCAATTCCACAGATACCTTTTGAAGAAAATGTTTATCACAGTCATTAAATTGTTTTTATGATAAATAAATTTTTCTAGCTTTTCCATGTAGAACAAAAAGTATAACTGCATAGCTTGAGAACAAATGCCGACAGAGTTGGCCCGTGTTGGCAGCCTGCATTGCTCAGCTGGTGTGTGGACTACCTCAAATCCAAGTGCAAAGAGACCTTGGGCTGGGATGGGAACTTCTACTCGAAAGCTGTGGTGCTGCGATGTCCACGCCCACCACGGACATCACCCCCGACTCCACCCCTCACTCTCCCTTCCCCGCTTCCACCACACTTTTCATCCAAATCACTATTTGAGCATACTATTTTTAAAAGACACATGTTTTCATGCAAAAAAAAATGTTGAATTCTACATTATTCAATAAAACTTGATCAAGGGGCTATTATGAGCCCAACACAATGCTAATCCCTAGTAATAATAATATGGGAAGCAAGGTGGACATGGTTCCCATCTCCGAGAGCTTCCAGTCAGTTAGCAGAGGTGAGAAAATTGTCCAAAACACTGACTCAAAGGATAGGACATGCTATGAGAGAGGCCACCCTCTGGAGGATTATGGGGCAGTGATAGGGAATAATCACACAGCTCTGAGGAGAACCATTTTAAAAGCAACTAAAAGTCACATTTGCCCTGAAAAATAGTGTACATGGCATTATCCAGAATAAATATTTGACAAACACTGACTCTTTAAGTGCGCACCAAAATCATACGCACAGGTTTCTAAAACTACCAAGACCCCCTCAGCTATTCTGTGAAATTCTGACTTGGCTGGTCTAGCTCTCCCTTATTTTATAAGTCCCATACGTATTTATGATGAACACCTCATTTTCAGCACCACTTTCTTAATTTTTTTCTTTCATGGCTAAGTTCTGGAAATTCCTAATTTTTTAAATGAATTTCAAAATTAAATGTGTAAATTGAAAGCTGCCTTCCAAGAAAACAGACATTTCTCTAAATCAATAAGCAACCTGTTAAAAATTCTGCTGTTAAAAGTTAACAGTGGCTGGAAAATCTCGTTTCACCATGTATTGGTGTGAAAAATACTATCCACTAATAAGTACCAGACACAATGTTAAAAATGCTTTTCAGATTCCTGTTGAAGTTCTTTACCATGCATATCCCAAATCATTTTAAATCCAAGCTACTTTCTTCCACAGCTTTAATCTTTTGGCACTTGCAAATTCTGTTTGGCTATAGCATTATGACCGTACACTATATATTTCCATGTTTCCTCAGCAAATCACAAGCACTAAGCAGTTCAAACACTTGATCTCTGCTAACCATCAAAGGTTTTATGTGAAACTTGCACATTCAATCTGTTTAAAATTGATGGTGATTATTTACTATGTGCACAGGGCATCAAGAAGCACCCAACTGTTTCCTAATTTCTAGACCATCATAACTTCACTAAACATTGGTTGAGGGTCGTAGCAATGAGAAGCAGAGAGGTTCTTTATGGGAGGTTAGGGATTTTCCTTGGAAAGGTTGCCTCTTGGTTATAAAATTAGAGAGAGGGAAGAATTAAAATGATTACACTCTAAAAATGACTTAGTAGAAGTGACAGGGTTTGTTTTTTTTTAACCTAAATATTTTTTAAGTACCAAATTTGTCACTCCTGGAAGTTATATGTTACTAACTGTAAAATCACTTTATTGCAGCAGTAAAAGAAATGAAGTACTTTTAGCCGATGTTTTTCAATAAATCAGGAACTCTGCATTAAATCCACATTTTATTTGCTTATATGGATGTTCTGTTACTCTGACTGAATGGGTGCAGACTACTGAATCACGGAATGAGGAAATTCTGAGAGGCCCTGCCCACCAGAACATGGGTTTCCCGTGAGGGCAACAGGCCTTGGAACCTGTGACCAAACAACAGGAAGCAGCAGCAGCAGCAGCAGCAACAGCAGCTAAACCTGGGCGGCCTGTGAAAGGGGGCGGGGGTCGTCATCTACGATGGATGGATGTTTTTTAAGCCACATTCTCCCACATGATCATTTCTGCACTCAGTTGGTCCTAAGATTGTTTTAATTGCCTTGATTATAAATATTCACCTCTCTGGTTTGCAAATTAACACATAATTTCTTATCAGCTTATAGATGATAGTTAATATTTACTAAAAATTAGATTACAAGATAAATTATATAAAATTTCCATAGAATTCTTAATTACTTTTTCATATTTAAGGATTGTATAAGCTTTGTGAAGGTTGCTTGTTGGTCTTTTGTTTTTTTAACTTATTAATGACATTATTTAGAGATACAAAAAAGGAAAAAATTAAAAAATGGAAGAAAATCAAATCTTTTGTTTCTCATTAGCCTCTGTGTTTAAAATGTTGATAGCATTTTAAACTGTTGGTTGACATTAAGTTACTTCATTCACAGTGGATTTACAAGCTTCCTGATTATTGCCAGCACAAGTAGCCGAGAACTAGCTAGTTGTTGCTAAATGCTGGACTAAAGATGATCATCAACATAATAGCTTTTCGTCAGCCTCAAAGCAAGTGATGCAGAATACATGTCCACTGTACATTTCCCCTTGGCATACATGTTTTAAACATAGAAACACAGAACCAAAGAGAAATAGGAAAGGAAAAAACTGAAACTGAAAACTAGAAAGAAACACCCTTAGATTTTACACTGGAGCATACCCAGTAGTCAAGAACCCAGCTTAGTCACTTTGTTAATGGACTACCGTGTATATCATCAGCATCCAGTATAAATCAATTACAACGAAACCAGCACAGTAAAACTGCCATATGGCAGGGTAGCCTGTCTAAGGCAGCAGAGCCTTGTAAGTGCTTTGGAACTTTTCCAATCTAAGCTGCACAATCAAAAAATAAAGTCCATTAGATTCTCTCCCCACTGTTAAAAGCCAGTGCATTGTATATATACATTTTATATATACATGGGTGTTTATGTCTGTGTGTACACATCTACATGTGTTTGTATATATGTGTGTGAATCTATACACACACACAAATGCATTTGCATATGCATACATAGTTAAGTACATTAATACAAACCAATTTTCTAAGTCTGAGTAGCAATTTTTCTAAAGGCTTTGAAGGGAGGGAGAAGTGCATTTCTTTGATTCGATTACCCTATAGGCAGTTCCCTCTAGATATAGAAGATTGTTACAATAGCAATCCTAACTCAGTGGACTTCGAGCTTGTCTTTAGCTGTCTTGAAGCAAACTGTGGCACAGTTGATTTTTTTCTTTCCTCCTTCACCCACAAAAATTGAATATATCTCAAATCACTAATTATTTACTGAGCACCTCTTATATTTGAGATACTGTGATAGGCTCCCTTGGGGATATAAAGAGGTGGTCAACTAGTTAGGCAGGTAAAAAATGAACATATAAAATGGTCAAAACAAGATTATAAACAGTTTATACGAATAAGAGATAAAATGCCACCAAATGGTATTTGATTCATTACTAAATAAATTGTATGAACTGCTGTTGCCACAGACTCCTGCCCCCATCTGCCACCTCAAGAAGAGAAAGACCATAGAAGACCCTGAGTTGGACCTTGCAAGATGAGTCAGTTTATGGCAGGGGTAGGGGAGGGAGGGCATGTTCCAGGTGAGTGAAATGTGAAATCAAAGTCATGTGAAAAACAAAATACAAGGAAAGAACTGTTTAGAAGGTAGATGTCAATTAGTCTTTTATATCTAAATTGTTCTCCAATTATAGGAATTAGATTGCATTAATTATAATCACTAATGATTCGATGGCATGCATTCTGTGATGTTGATTGAAATAAAATATCTACTAAGTAAATTATCAGGGCTATTTACTTGGATGAAGCAGTAAATTGATACTTGATTATTTCAGATTCTGTAGTAGCCCTGTGTTTTAACTTGGTAGTTCCAAGCAGATAATGAGAGAGGGATAAATCTGCTTATGTTTACAGCAATATAATAAATAGTGTCCGATTCTTTGAAGGTATATTAGGAAACTTACTACGATGTACTTTTCTTCCATACATTTTGCCAAATTAAATGTAAGGCCATTAGTGCTCATTGGCCTCCATTTTATCTTGCAAGTGTCTATACACATTCTCAAACATGATTGTGCATAAAAATTTCATGGATTTTATAATTTGCTTTGTCTGGGGCAGTGCTCCAGTAATCCACTGACCACATTTTGTGAAACACCAGCCCAGAAAATTGGGGTCTTGGGAAATTATCCAAATGATTCTCTGAAAAGGTCAAATCCTGGTAGTTAAATCCAAATTATCTTTATAAAAAAGGGACTCTGAAGGTGCATTAGACTCTAGTAATAGTTCCGACAGAGCTCAAGTTAAGCAGAGCTCCTGCTCGTGTCAGGATTGAAATTCCCAGCACTAAAGAGAGTCATTGATATCTCAGGGCAGAACTTGGGAAGAAGCCCTCCACAAGTAAGCTTCTATTTGGGGGCCTATGGAAAGGGTACTGATTCCAGACAGTCCTATCCCCACCTCTCACCACTGTCCCACTTCTTTAGGAGAAACATACTAGTGGTTGGCCAGCCAGCTGCCATCTACATTACGATGATAAGAGTTGACATCCTGTTACTCCTGCCATGCGTTAACTGGGTAAGCTCACCTCTCCCTATCCAAAACGTTTCTTCCCCAATGTGCCACTAGTTTAGACTAGAAGCGGCTGATTAACCTCTTGGTGCTCCCTTGGGATTTCGATTATACCCCTGAAGTTATGCCAACTATGATATATCCAAATGGAAAATGTTTGAGCCTCTCTTTCAACAAGACCATGAGCAACATAACACAAAAGACAAACAGCATATCTTGCTCAACTTTATAACCCCAGTCCCCATAAACACTCAATATATGTATACTAATTACATACCAGGGTGGGCAAAAGTAGGTTTAAACTTATGAGTACACAAAACACAGAGTTAGTACAGCTCTTGTAATAACTATAATCTGCCTGTCTTATTCCCTATGAACAACTATAAACCTACTTTTGCCCACCCCATACACAGAAAAATCATCACCCTGCCTCATTCTGTCCTGAAGCTGACATTGAGTTTATTCATAGTTTGACAATGAGAATATGTTCAAGATGGAACCAACCGAACAAGAGGCTGCGCCTAACACACTGTGAGGAGTCGGGAGCGGACTGAAACTGAGAAATCTAAAACAGTGAAAGGGGTGATCAGAAACTGTTCCCAACGAGATGTGCAAGAGGCAGAGGATGAGGAGGAAAATGAGGAGGAAAAGAAAAAGGGGAAAGAGAAACAGAAAATAAGTTTTTTAAGTCCTTTAATCTATTGTAAACTTCCTGAGTGTAGCCATTATGATTGATGTATCATTTACAGCCAGGGCACTTAGCACGGTGCCTTACATCATTATAGTAACAATAGTTAATATCAACTGAATACTCACTGGGTAGCAAAATGGGAATATTTATAATGACTAATAATTATAATAGCTAAATGTCTTTGAGCTTTTATTCTGTACCAGGCACTTTGCTAAGCACTGTACATGAATGAGCTAGTTTAATCCTCAGATGAGCTAGGTGGCTTTGCTACATTGAACAAATTATGAAAAGATACGCATAAAACCCCTTGGGGAAACATGGGATGAATAAGAGCTTCTACATCACAGTGTTTCATGAGGCTGAGTTACTATAGGGAAAGTATTAACACCTTACTGAAAATAAGTTAATACTAATTTTTAGCTGTTCTCAATGATTACTGATGCAAATACTATTATCCCTGTTTGACAGATGAGGAAATGGAGGCACAGAGAGATTCAGACACTCACTCAAGTGCTCGGAGCTCAGAAGTGTGGAAGCCAATATGTGAAGTCTGGCTGTGCGACCTCAGAACCCACCACACTGTACATGTTCAATACATAGTTATTGACTGCAGGCAGACACGAATGAACAAGTAAGATGGGGCGAGATGGACAGGCAGAAAAGAAGTAAGCTAGGTGGGAACTGAAGACAGAAGAACAATGAGATACTCGGTGATAAAAAGGAACAGGGAATTGATAGAGAGAGGGGAAGGGTAAGAAAGGGTAAAGGAGATATGCAACAAGAAGAGAAGTTCATTACAGGAAATTCCCACAAAACAGAGAGGTCATTTTCTTTTAATCACAAGCTGCAATTAATTAAGAGTGGGCACACTGAAATATTAGAGATCATACTGAGAGAATTAAAAGCAACATTAAAGCAGAGTCACCTTGAAGTTGGCAAAACTCATTATATAACTGGGCAAAGCTAATAGAAAAAAACCTGGTGACATGGCTCCATGATCAAAGGTTGTAATACCTCTAAGCAACAATGCTTCTAGATTTATGTGCTCTGAGGAGGCTTCCACCCAACGAGACAAAGGAGAGTTGTGAATTTTGAAAGGTCTTCACAAAGGAATCGCTCACATAAAAAAAATACTCAGCATTAAGCAGTGTAGTGGACAGAAAAGTAGAAAGAGAATGAATGGTTCTAGGATTGGGGAGTTTTATGAGAACTGCTGTGGAGGTTTAATACAAGGTTACCTGGAAATAAATACAATAACCAGTAGTAACTTAAACTTGTAATGACCCCAATGAACTTATATGATTTCTCTGGGTCCTTAGATGTTGAGAGGATTGTGTGAGATGTTGCTTATTAAGTGTCTGGCACAGAGACAGTGTCTGGCCTTATTGTATAATAAATGCTCATTTAATCCATATAAGCTATTTTTGCCTGGTGCTATAAGTAGCAGGAACAGAGACTGCCTATCCCCCACCCTTATAGTGAGGCAATAGTAAGTCAGAGTCCAGGAGGTCAAGCAATTTAAGGGGCAAACAACCGCAAAGTTGAAATCATAGGTCATGGAGTTGAGACTGAATAATACCAGAAATGAAGCCAGGAGCTATGTAGGGCTCCAAGGAAATGCAGAGATGGTTATAAACAGAGAAGGGAATTTCTGAGTATGTGGCAGTAATTCTGGGTTCTAAATGGGGGAACTTCAGGGGGTGAGGGCCTCAGGTACAATGAAATAGCCAGGGGCGGTGGAGGTAGGAAAGCTTGTAAAAGGCAGGTGAATGGTGAGTAGTACTGGCCAAGAGTCCTAAGGGAAACATGGGATTAGCAAGTGGCAGTGGAGGAAAAGTGCCTGGCTGAATGGAAGAGTGGTGGAACTATGGGGCCTGGGCCTGGAGAAGTAAGTGTGGCTGGCTGAACAAAGAAGAGAAAACTGTGGTCTAGACGGAGCAGTGAGGAGTGGATAAGAGAGCCCGGCAAAGAGCGATGAGATACGGGATCCGGGTGATGGTGGACACAGACTATTGATGACAAAATGAAGATTCTCCCTTAAGACAGTATTGAGGGTAGAAGAAATAGTTTAAAACAATGAGGCTGAGGACATAACCAAATTATTTTTTCCTTCCATGAAACGATACAGTCCTTAAAGAACAGGGGTACCACTTCTATAATCATTAAAATAGACACCTTTAAAAATGTTTTGATAGATTTAATGGTGATTCGATGGCATTTACATGGTCACTGCACAGTGCAAGCCCCATGAGGCCAATAATTGCTTCTGTTTTGTTGATCTCAATGTTCTCACTGCTCAGCAGAATTCCCATTATATATGGAAATTCAATACATATTTAGTAACCACTGGGCTTAGCATTTTTAAAAGCTAGGTCCTACCTGTATTTTTGGCATAATAATAAAACAGTGATAACTCTCAAAAATTGAGTATATCTGCATTCCAGGCACATGTAAACTGTGCTTCCTTCTATTTGAGACACACTTTAAGCAGAAGGTACTGGCACCCTCATTTGCTAGCGGAAGAACTGATGATCAGAAACATAAAGTAATAGTGAAAACCACTCATCCTCAGATTCTTACATTTCACTTTGCTAAAAAGAGTTGTGTTAGGATGAAGAATATATTTAGGAATTGGCAGCTGAAGGTCAGCATTCTCCACCCAAACTTTGCCATCACTGGGCTTTAATGGGAAAGGGGATAGACAGTTCCCATTGTGGTCCTCCACCTACCCAGACCTGCACCACAACTGGGAACAAACACAACATTTCACTTGACCTCGTTTAATTCGCACAGCGCATCTACGACACAGGCATCATTTTCATAAGCAGACTAAAATTCAGAGCTAGTATCAAAGTTTCCAAGGTCATTCAACTAATAATTAATGAGACATTGAGCTAGGATCTGGACCGAGTTTAGTATGAAGAGACATTCTAGGCTTCTCTTTTTCCATCTTATTATAATTTCAGAATTTTCGTGTGGTACCAAACTCACTGACAGCCATGACATCCCTTGCATTCTTAGAACAAAGCCCCCCTCTAAATAAGAAAATAAGGCAACTTTTGAAAATGATTTTGTTTGGCATTTACTCTCAAGTATGTGATTTTATGTGGGATAAACAATATCACTTTAAACAGGAATGAAAAAATTGAAGTTACAACCTAAAGTAAAAACATTTCAGTATGGGTAACTTGGGTAATTACTGACCCTCTTTTATGTTTTATAAACCTTCTGTGATGTAGAAGAACCTATGAAAATAATGAGAAACAGTGTTTTGTGGACAAGTAAATATAAAGGCACAATGAAAAGAAATGTCAATAAAATAACCACATTATTCAGTTGTTAAATATATAAAACCAGCTTTAGAACTTTACTGACATTCTGAACATAAAAATGTGTGGGGAAACTATAAAATTGACTAATAATTGGTTGGTCGCTTATAGAAATTGTCTTAATTTATACCTTTGTTTTTGTTTTAATCCTTTTAAATATACTCAATATATTCATTAAATAGTTTAATCCCATAATTTCTCATTTGCACCAATGCCACATGAGTATGACTTTTAAATAATGCTTTACATATGAGCAGTGTTCTCCAAGGCTGAGAAAAGATCTTTTAACTAACACATCTGCACTCCTATAAAAATAGAAATTGGTTTGGAAAAGAAAATGCACTCATATTAAAATATCAAACAATAAATGTAATGCCATAAAACCTCTACCTAAGGAAAGCCACGGTGTTAAAGCCATCATCACCCAGGTTTGGTGAGGCCTTGTCCGTAACCCCAGTTAGCTTCTCTGGTAGGACACATGCAGTGGAAAGTCTTCATTCTTAAAACACCCTTACCTGGATGGTAATGTACTTGAATTAGAAAAAAAATTTAATTACTCTAATAAAAACCCAGATTTGGATATACAAAAACAATTTGCCTTTAAGAAGTCATTACCAATTTCTTAAGCAGCGTGTGTGTGTGTGTGTGTGTGTGTGTGTGTGTATTTACTGCCTATTACTTAGATCGATATTTCATCTTCTAACATAAAAGCTTTCAAAATTTAAAATTAGGTGGCTAGTTCAATCCCCCACAGCCTGAATCCTAAAACTACCATTGTACTAGAGATGCCATGTAGTTTACGGAAATACATTCTAATCCTTCCTGAGTGAAATTCTAGCCAAAATATACTGTGTCATAAAAAACCATTTGCAAATATTTGGCTTTTGAACTGTATAATTTGCCTCTTTATGTCAACCATGCAGCTCAACTATGTATGTAAACCACACATTTTCACTGGGTAACAAAATACAGAAATATGATTCTATAAATGCAGTTTTAATATTTGTTGGCTTTACATTTTTGTGATTTAAAAATATTAAACAATTCCATGTTTTGAAAAATAAAGAAATGATGCCTCTGTAAGCTGTAAAACTGCACTTCCCTCTTTCTTTTATCACATAATACACAGACAGAGAGATGTAGATAAATAGTCCTACATTAAATTTGTCCAAAAATCTGTGACTAGGGTTAACCGAATCAGCTCTCTCATTTTATAACTAGCTTCAATTGTTTTATAATTCTACATTTTGTAATATTTGGGATCATTAGAAAATCAAACAAAACCACATGCATAAATGTAATAGAATTTCTTTTCCCATTATTAGTCAAGATGTTTTTTGCTCCTTCTGCAAGTAAATGTGTCTTCCATAAAGAAGTTTTATTTTATTTTTATTTATTTATTTATTTATTTTTCAGTTAACCTTACCTACAGTCACTATCACTCTGGTATATGCGTGAAAGTAAAATTTTCCTCAAAGGGAAAACTCAAGAACGGTAAATAAATCAATTACAGAAATTCCCATTGACATCTGCAATGTAATTGAATAAATGCCATTTTTCCATCCTCTAAAGGAAAGAGTTAATCATACATATATTTTTTTAGCAATTTCAAACAAATTACAAACAGCTCTGAAAGTCCCTTTTAATATCAAGCTGTAGGCGAAGAAATTCCCTTGCAGGTCGCCTCCTCCATCCTTCCTCCTCCACAATTGGTGCCTTCCATAGCTGGAACTTCTATAGATGGCATACATTGCTTGCCCAGGCTGACCAATCTGCAAGGCAGGGGTTTCCCCCCCTTCTAGATACTTCGTGTTAACAGCTTGAGGGCGTTCAATCAGCCCTGCTTTGATCTCGGCTGGAACTATAATTATTTAACATTGTTACATGGATTTCTATAATCCACCCCACCATTAAATCCCTTTTACGCCCTCATCTTCTGAGGCCTAATCTGCATCAGCGCGCCTAGTTTGTCTCCTCTGCTGGTCTCATCAGGAGCCTGCATTCTCCAACATTCCAACTGACAAATTTCTCTCTCCCTTACACCCTCTAATGAATTCATTTTCTTACAAATTGAAAACTGCAAAAAAATGTCTTATGCATTGGTCTATTTTTAATGGCTCCCTATTGAACATCAGTATCATCCCCCATTTGCTGCAAACTTCATTTTTTTCCAATTCTATGGAATTGATTTACTCAGGGGAGGTTTTATTAAGATAATTATAAGCATATATTTGATTTTTAAAGGAATTTTTATAAAAGTATACACAATATACTTTTATATATTAAAAAAGTAGCCAATGTTGCAATTTTTTGAAAACATGGAAGGAAGGATTTGGTAACATTTTGTGCTTTTTTTTTTTAATTGAATTTACTGGGGTGATATTGGTTAATAAAATTATATAGGTTTAAGGAGTGCAATTCTATGAGACATCATCTGTACACTGCATTGTGTGTTTACCACCCTATACCAAATCTCCATCCATCACCACTTATCCCCCCTTTACCTTTTGCTATCTCCCCACCTCCACTTTCCCTCTGATAATCACCATCCTTTTCTCTATGATTTTTTGTTTGCTCAATCCTGTCACCTTCATCACTCAGCCCCCTGCCCCCGCCCCTCTGACAGCTGTCAGTCTGTTCCCTGTATCTATAATTCTATTTCTATTTTGTTTGCCTTTCTTATTTCTCCTTTAGAAAGTGAACTGAGCAGTTCTGGATGGGCCATAAAATTAAAAGATAAAAATGACTGAGAATAGAAATCTTATGAGAAAAATTTGGTAAGAATGCCTGAAGAAATGTGTGGAGAAAGTGCCAAGAAAAGGAGAAAAGGAAAGAAAGAAAGGAAGGCAATTCAGAACAACCCCAAGGGCCTCCAAACACCAGAGAGCGGTGCAGAGAAGAGTCCAGAGAACAAATGGGGATTCTGAGCCATTTTTGAGTGACTATCCTGGACTCCACAGGTTAGACAGCACTGCTATTATATTGCCTCTGTCTCTGCTATTTTTCTGCCCATGTTTTATTTCATCTACTTTAATAATTTATTCTATGATTTCATTATTCATTTTTAAATATATTTTATTGATTATGCTATTACAGTTGTCCCATTCTCCCCTCTTCACTCCCCTTCACCCTGCACATCCTCTCCCATCCACATTCCCCTCCTTTAGTTCATGTCCATGTGTCATACTTATAAGTTCTTTAGCTTCTACATTTCCCACACTATTCTTACCCTCCCCCATCTATTTTCTACCCACCGTCCATGCTACTTATTCTCTGTACCTTTTCCCCCCTCTCCTCCTCCCACTCCCCTGTTGCTAACCCTCTATGTGATCTCCATTTCTGTGGTTCTGTTCTTATTCTAGGTGTTTGCTTAGTTTGCTTTTGTTTTAGGTGTGGTTGTTAATAATTGTGAATTTGCTGTCATTTTACTATACATGTTTTTTATCTTCTTTTTCTTAGATAAGTCCATTTAACATTTCATATAATAAGGGCTTGGTGATGATGAACTCCTTTAACTTGACATTATCTTCCCTTCCATTCTAAATGACAGCTTTGCTGGATAGAGCAATCTTGGATGTAGGTCCTTGACTTTCATGACTTGGAATACCTCTTTCCAGCCCCTTCTTGCCTGTAAGGTCTCTTTTGAGAAATCAGCTGACAGTCTGATGGGAACTCCTTTGTAGTTAACTATCTCCTTATCTCTTGCTGCTTCTAGGATTCTCTCCATTTTAATCTTGGCTAATGTAATTATGATGTGCCTTGGTCTGTTCCTCCTTGGGTCTAACTTCTTTGGGACTTTCTGAGCTTCCTGGACTTCCTGGAAGTCTATTTCCTTTGCCAGACTGGGGAAGTTCTCCTTTATTATTTGTTCAAATAACTTTTCCACTGGTTGCTCTTTCTCTTCCTCTTCTGGTACCCCTATAATTCAGATGTTGGAATGTTTAAAGATGTTCTGGAGGTTCCTAAGCCTCTCCTCATTTTTTTGAATTCTTGTTTCTTCCTTCTTTTCTGTTTGGTTGTTTCTTTCTTCCTTCTGGTCCACTCCATTGATGTGAGCCCAGTTTTCCTCCCATCTCTATTGGTTCCCTGTGTGTTTTTCTTCATTTCACTTATTGTAGCCTTCATTTGTTCATCTAATTTGTGAGCAAAATCAACCAATTCTGTGATCATCTTGATCATCATTGCTTTGAACAGTGCATCTGATAGGTTGGCTATCTCTTCATCGCTTAGTTGTATTTTTTTTTTTTTTTTTTTTTTTTTTTTTTTTTTTTTTTTTTTTTTTTTTTTTTTTTTTTTTTTTTTTTTTTTTTTTTTTTTTTTTTGGTCTTGATGCACCTGTTATGTATAAGGGGCAAAGCCGTAGGTGTTCACCAGGGCTGGGTAACCCACATCGCTGGGTTGTGATGCTGCATGTGGGGGTGAGGTCCAATAGGGAACAATGATGCTTGCTCTGCTCTCTGCTGGATTCCAGTCCCTTCTGCCACTTCCCCCAGGCAAACTGGGCCCTTCTGGTTCTGATTCCCATGTGGGTGGGCTTGTGTATGTTCTAGGACCCTGTGGATCTCTCCAGTGAACTCACCTGTGAGGCTGGGAGTCTCTTCTGGAACCTCAACCCCCACAGGTGTTTTCAATCAGTGTTTTGAGGCTTTATTTCCCCACACTGGGTTGCACAGTCTGTCTCGCTCCCCAATTTCACCCAGTTTATCTGCGTGTGAATGTGGGACAGCCCGGTCTGCCATCTACCTTGTTCGCCTCGCCCCTCCACAATCTGCAGCCTAACTGGGTCCACCTGCTGCCACCCCACGCCAGGGTCTGCCAGCCACTGCTTTTTTTGCTGCAACCGCTCTCCCCCTGGCCACCCAACTCCACCCCTCCTACTGGTCTAGATGAATGTGTCTATTTTAACTCCTTGGTTGTCGGACTTCCATACAGTTCAATTTTCTGTCAGTACTGGTTGGGTTTTTTTGTTTCTAAATTTTTGTTGTCCTTATTTTGGTTGTGCAAGGAGGCACAGTGTGTCTACCTATGCCTCCATCTTGGCTGGAAGTCTCACTATTCATTTTTATGTCACCCTAAATCCTTAGTGGAAGAGACTGTGAACATAATCAACAAATGCCTCAATTATTTGTTTAAAAACCTAAAGTAGTTTAGCACTTCATACTCAACTAGAAGTTTTATTCTAATCAAGGATGTTAAATCTCTAAGACCCTGGTTTTCTGAAAAAGTTAGATATAAACTGACACAATTTCTCTGGCCATTGAAAATGTAAAGACATTCAATGGAGAAGGAAAAAATGAGGTTGAAGGCAAGACTTAAGACAGAAAAAGTTTCTGGCTATAAAGTAATAATGATGATGATAGTGATGGTGACTCATGCTTACATCCCTCGCACAGCACTTTGTGTGAGACACTCTTCCCAGTAATCCACTTGTGCAGTGGATTACTGCACCAGAACCCTACGAAGCAGGTACACAGCACTTCCATTTTATAGATGAGAAAGTTGAAGGGGAAAAAAGAAGAATTTGTCCAAGTTTACTGAGCTGTTAAACAGAGGAACCAAATTCAAAAGCGTTTTACATCTCAGATTGTCTCCCCCACCACCCCTATAAGCTTGATGTAGTAGCAGTGTGAGACTAAGTAAACTAGCTCACTACCCTAACATGTAACATCCTCACCTATAACCTAGGCACAGCCTCTTGGGCTTGTGGCAATTAAGGGAGGTAACTAGTGAAATCCCTTCATGTAGTGCAAAGGGAAAGGGAAGTGTCCTTTGGAGGGATGTTGCCATCCTTCACAGGAATCCGACAGGCAACCACACACCGATGTTTCTCTCCCTCTCTTTCTCCCTCCCTTCTCCTCTCTCCAAAAATAAATAAATAAAATCTTTAAAAAAATAAAAGTGAAAAATGAGTTAAATCCAGAAAACAAAGTTAACCTCTTTAGCTTTAAAATGTGCTAAAATATTCTACCATATATTAGTCATAAATTATTGGCATGAAATGTTAGCCTTAAGTTATATGAGTTCTTAAAATAATTCATTTCCATTTTCCAGACAGAAAAACCTATTTTATAGGAAATTAATTTTGCCACACAATCATAATTATGATTTTTAATGAATGAATAATTTGGGCTTTTCAAAAATATCTAGTTCTTTAAAATCAAAGAATATTTTTTTACAATACATATCAATGTGAATGAAAGTACTTTATATGTGGTTGAATGCTTTATAAAATGCCATATTTATATTCAAATGGAATATAAATTTAATGATAATCATTAAATTTTATGACTTAAAATAGTTAAAATATTTTTTTCACGATGAATAAAGCATTTTTCCTTGCAGAATAAAAATAAAGGTTCATTTTGTTTATGTAACCATAAGAAAACTCTTGCTTTTATATTGCTCAGAAGAATGTGTGTGTGCGACCAACATTCAGGGCAGAGGCTCTGAGACCGGCTGTCCTGCCTGCTCCCTGGATGGTGGCTTTGCTGTGCTAGGGTTTCGGTGGGGGGAACCCTCCTTCCTCCTTCACCACTTTCAGACCATGTTCGGAGAGAACAAAAACAGTCATTAATGATGCTGGCAACTCTCACTATACCCAAATCTCTACTGAATTTGGATCAGAGCTACTGCAATAGGCTATTGCCTGGGTGTGTAATGCCAGTCCCGGTCTGATCCCTGACCACAATTTACCCTCTGTATCATCGCCTAGTGGATTGCACTCCCTCTGCCTGCGATGCTAGTGGTCTTTTCTCCTCTTCTGTTTTCCATCGGTACATGTTTCCATGCTAACAGAGAGGCCTTACCTGACCTCCCAAGCCTAAGACAGGTGTCTCTCCAGGCTTCCTTTATGATCTTCCATGACTTCTGTGCCTCCGTTCATCAGCTTATGGTAAAATATGTTAGCAAGAAGCTATGTCACTCCCTCTTGAGATCTTTTCCTTTATTCCCCCCAAATTTTGCAAGAACCCCCATCAGCATAATGTCTCACCCCAGCACCAGCAACCCTTCCCTTCTCCCTCAGCAGTCTCCCCACCACCCTTCCCACTTGGTGGTAGATAACCTTCCTCACTGATGGCTGCCCCTGCACCCTGTACACATCTCTACAATGAAATCCACAGCAATGTATTCTATCTCATCATTTCTCTGCCTTCAGCTTTGTGCTATGAGCTTTTTTGAAGGTAGTCTGAGTCCAAATTATCTTTTTATCTGGAGTCTAGCACACAGTCCTCAATAAATGTTCAAACTGATTAATTTTATTAATTCAATGTGGGACTGCAAAGGTACAAGAGATGAAGTACAAGACTTGGCAAGCACATGTAAATTATATTTATAGGCAAATACATTACAAGCTCTAAGTATCAATCTTAGAAACAAGGTCAGGAGTTTATTATAAAGACAAAGACATAATAATCCCTAAGGCCCAAATGTAGTCCTGGGGTTAAAACAACAACAAATATAACAACAGGAAAATATTAGCTGCTGTCAGTTTGGATACTGTAAAGAAAGAGTATCTCTAACCTATATCAAATTTATAGTCAATTATTATATATTACTTTCAAATTTAGATATCAATTGTGCTAAAAGTGATAAATCTCAAAAAAAACCCTACAAATTATTAGGTAAATCAGCTATTGGGAAATAAAAGTTGAAAGGATAAAATTTAAAACAAATGACAAAAACATATTATGTAAAACCTGAAGATCCGATAAGGGCAGAAAATAAAAAATAACTTTAAAATAATTTATAAAAGTTAATGAGTAGTTGGTTCAAAATAATTTAGTATCAGAGTATAGATTTTGGAAGCATATCCCTAAATTCTAAAGTTTGAAAGACTCTTCTTTTTAATATAGGCTGTTTTTATTGAGATGACCTATGCACAATATGAACTTTACTGTGTTAACCACAGTACAATTTGCAGCTAGTGGCACTGAGTACACTCACAATGCGGTGCGACCATCACCACTACACATTTGCTGGGCCTTTTCACCATTCCAGATGGAAAGAAACTCTGTACTCGCCTGAGAATAGTCTTCATGTAAAAACTTTCACACTTGCCACATTTGAGCCTTGTAAAAAGTTCTACTAATTAATTTACGATAGTTACATCTACCTGTTAAAGCTATTCTAAGAATGCTTCAGAACAAGATTCTTTGGTAGAAATAAGAGGTAAATGATAATGAATAATTTTATTAATAAACAAATTCACAGAACCCAAATATGTTATATGTTTATTTATCAAAAACACTTCAACCTAACGTTGTCCAGCTTCTGGTATGCAAACTCCACTGAAATAGTTTGAGTTAAAATCACTTATATCTGCATGGCACTGAATTTGAGGAAATTCTTTAGGTCTCAGTTATGACCTCTCAGAAGCATTTAACTCAGGCACGAGTCCCTCTTTCTTAGAAACTATTGCGTGAACTATCTGGGCTCAACAACAGAGTGGAGTAGATGGGGGAAGAACAAGCTAATTACCTAATCTAAGCAACAGAGAAAAGATAGACTGGAATTTTTTTTTAAAAAAGCTCCCAGGTCACATGGGACTGTTACAAAACAATCAAACATTTATGCCTATGATATTGAACCTGAATTTATACAAAGATCTAGTTATAACTACCAACTTAAAAGAAATGTGGGCAGGAAAGAGAAGCATGTTACACAACACCGCTAGTATGTGATCTACCCAATCTAGAAGATGAAAAATAGTCCAGATCCATGTCTGTTTCTTCAACAACTAAGTGGGAGAGTGGGGTTGAAGGGAGAGAGACAGCTATCGATGCAAAAAGACAAGAATACTATCAGCCAACATGGGAACCTTGTTTGGATCCTGATTCCAACAAACCAAATATAAACACTCTTTTTCAAAGATGACTGGGAATTGAAAGATGAACTGAGTTTTAGATATATGAATTAGTATATTTTATGTGTCACAATGATATTGCTGTTATGTTTAAAACAAAGTTCTTATTTATCAGCGAGACACACCAAAGCTATGGGTGAACTGACATGATTTCAGCAAGTTGCTTTAAAATACCAACCCCAGATTAAGAGCAAACTGATAATACCCGACTGGCAGAATGTTGGTAACTGTTGAACCTGGGCAACGGCTTGTGGAGACTGACCATCCTCTTCCTTCTTATCTTATGTTTGTTTGAAACTTTGAATATTAAAATACAAAAATAAAAAATAAAAAATGCTTGTTCTTCAAAGAAGTCATTACTTACTCGCTTTCCACCAGACTATACTAACCCAACCCCTGAAAATATGGTTTTATGGTATCAAATATGTTTCTTCTATAGAAAAACTATCACATATGCAATATCAAAGAAAAATCACTATCACAATTTACATGGTCCGGGGGAGGGAGCATCAACTCTCTTAGGTAGAAACCACTCTGGCTTATTTGCTGCTTCATGTTCCAGAGTCTGGCACAGAGCATTGCATAGAGTTGATACTTGAATAAATAAATGTTTGCCCCAAATAACCAATTAATCTTGAATGTAGCGTGCCCAATCAGCAATAGCCTTCTAGTTCCAATTTGTGGTCCACTGATAGCAAGTATATGTGTCTGCATGTACTTGTGTTTATTTCCCATATTTTTAAAGTACTTCTAATGTATGTCCCTTCTGAGCCCAATTAAGTCTTTTTTCTGAACCAGACAAAATAAAAAAACATAATTACAAAATTTAAAGTTTTTACTTCTTTTACATTTCTAGATGTGAAAGTCAATCATATTTTTAGATGTCTTTTCAGGGTGCAATGCTGAGTCAAGGGAAACAATCAATGCCCATAATCCTTGTCCCCCCAAAATATCTCCTGCATTCATTTTAACGAGAGGCTATAAAAACGAGAGTAAAGATGTCTCATATATAAATGCCTATGGACTAGTAAGTGGCTTCCCAGAGTGCCCAGCTGAGAAGAATTCTAAGCTGAATTATGGCTCAGTGGAAAAGAGAATAGAAGTTCTATTATTGGACACAAACAAAATGAGTAGTTAATCAAGATAGCCAAGCAATGGAATTCTTTTTAAATAGCAATGTTAGCATTATATTTTAACTTACAATATACAGAAGCATATTTAATAATCAAATTAATGATGTAGGACCTAGACTATTTATTGGTGTATGGGCCAATAATATATTGGCCAAAATAGTTTGTCATATGTTTTTCTGGGATCATGATATAGTTACAAAATTTGACACTGTATTCATTTTCCAGCATTCTTTTCCCAGTGTTCAAGGAAAAAAGATCACTGCAGAGTAAGGTGCAAAGAAAATTAATCTCAAAATCATTATCCTTTAACTTGAATTCCTCAATTAAACTTATGAACACTAATTAGGTGTTTGTAAATTCTACAACTAGTTATCTAAACATCCTTAATTCTCATTCTTACACAAATGAAGAAGTTTTAATAATAATAATAATAATAATAATAATAATAATAATAATAAAATTGGTATATTTTATGCAGGTCTTTATAACTCAAGGACCTCTCTTTCCAAACCATAAATAAGTACTTTGCCTTCAACCTACCTTTTTTAAAAAAAATTTTGGTTGGGTTTCTATGTGCCTTAATTTTATGTGAATGCAAACTGAAGTAAGGGAATAAGATAAAGAGAACTTTTTCATTCTGTTTGTGTGGTATTCTGTTCTACAATGAGTAAGGCTTTCATCTTTTAATCCGATATCCACTTAACTACACTATAGAAGATTTATTTTGACCCCCTCTTGTGTCATAAGGAGCTCAAAAGTCTGTAGCAATTTTTGATACTTTGTTGTACTGTTTTTCTGACCCCCCATATCCTCCCCCCACTCCCTCTCTCTCTCCTCCCTGCCTCATTTTCATATGGACACAAAGCTTTGGGATAAAATGATGGTTCATTATAGTGGTACAGAGCTCTTATCTTCATCCGGCAAGAGTCATTTCCTTCCAAAGATTGAAATGCAAATGTGAAAATTAATGATAACTGCATTATCTGATAGTAGAGATAATACCAATTCACTGTCAGAGTAATACGCAGTCATTCTACGATTTCCTCCGCTTCTCACAATATTCTTCTTACTGTCAGACTATATCTATGGTTAACTATGTTTCATAGGTTTCTGTTAATTTACTTCAAATGGCATTTCCCAGATCTTATATCTACCACATTTTCCCAATCAAAAAGGAGACGAAATCAGAACTGTAATCTCCAAGCCCTTCTTTGGACTAACTAGTAAGGAGAAAAAAAAAAATACTGTATCATTAGTGTGTGTTTCTACCTCAGATGGGTCCTCCAGCTACCATTCTGCTTATGCAGAACACGCCCCATCTCCTTAGTTCAATTTCAGGCACAGAGTGGACCCAGCCCCACCATCTGCATGCAGCCATAACGTTGAACAGCAACTGAGGGAGGTGACTTACTTATGACTCCTGGGCCAACATCTAGTCCAGATGCAACAAGTACGCACATCTGATTTCATGTGAAAAAACTCCTCCTGAAAATGTATTTACACTCAAGTTTCTTTAGCTGAATTATGTTTCCACTCTAGCTGAATAGAACATAGTTAATATCATCCTATGGTGACGTCTACATAACAAAATTTCTTTGCAAAGGTAATTCACTGTACAAATGTTTAACGAGGGCTTTTCATCAACAAGGCGTTGTCACGGCTACCAAGGCACAGCTGCCACGATGATACTAAAAGTAATATTAAGAGCTATTTATTGAGCATGTATAAGGTTTGAGCTTTATGTTTTACATAGAAAATATCATTAATGAGGTAGTTATTATTATTATTGGCCTCATTTTATAAACAAGGAAACTGGGGTCTTGGTGAAATAATAACTTAAAGTCGTACAATCAATAACTGACAGCATCATTATATAAATGGAAAAATATTTTTGGTTTTCTTCACTTGTTACACTGCCCAAAAATAATTTACCTCTGACAGAAAGTCAGATTTCCATTTGCCAATGTGGAACAGTGATTTTTCAAACAGTGTGTCATGAGGATTTTTAAAATATGCAATACCTGACTACTTATGGGCACTGACCTCTTTTCCCTGACACTATCAAACAAACAGAAAAAATGACAACAGCCAACACAATAGTCATCCTCTATGAATGAATCAAAATTGTACCTTTTTCGGGGGTCAGATCAGCAAAATAATTTTTGCTTATATATTTTTAGTAATTATCTTAGGTGTGCCATGAGATGAAAAAGATTGGAAATTGCTGATCTAGAAACAAGTTGTAATATTCTATAATAAATAACATAAAATAATTCACAATTTTATTCTACTAGCTCACCAAATACTCAATTCAGAGTCTAAGTTTCTACTTTATTTTGATTAAAATGCTCCAAGCACTTAACATAGAAATACAAAATCTATTTAAATAAAAGTATATGCTTATCTTGAAAAGTTCATGTCAAAGAATCTAAATGACTGCTTGCTCAGAATTTTATATCGGTGTATATTTTCATTAATACACATTATTTGGGGCAAATGTACTTATTTGCACAAATTGAGGGCTGTGGTATGTTCCTTCAGTAAGCTCCTGGAAAGTTCAATTACAGCTGCTGTAAGTCTGATGGCAAGACCTAGATCCACTCAGTATTAAACCAGAGAAATCAAATCATTCACTATTCCCAACTGCAAAAAGAAGTAACCATGTTTTTAATAACACAAGCCTAAAGAGTTAGCATTCTTAGGAGAGTTGATTTAAGGTGTGACTTTTAGGGTGCCCATTTCATGGAGGTGAACAATGAATTTCTAATGACTTTTCTGAATTCTCTCCCAAGTCTCCTTCTACATCGAATGTGATTCCAAAGATTTTTCTTAAAAGAGAGAGCCAGAGATGTGAATGCTATTTTCAAAACAGGGCCAGCATTCTAACTGTTGGCCTTCATGAGAGTTCCTAGTCAGGGAAGGCCATTAACACCTGGCAAATCCCACGCTCTTCCAAGCTGTGTGCTAGACACTTTCTATACATCATCTCTTTCAAATTTCATCCTCATAACACTGTTTCAAGGTAGTTATTATTCTTTCCATTTTAAAGATAGAGAAACTGAGGCCCTGGTTGTTTAACATGCTTGAGGTCACCAGACCCCATGTGCCAATATGTGATCTCAAAAACAGATCTGTCCGACTCTATATAATTTGTACATTTTCTTTAGGAAATAGTTTAGACCCTTCTCTACTTCCTAGCTTGACATGCTTAATTAGTGCATCAGTGACCTAAACAACACATGAATAATTAAAAGAGGTTAAAGGAGAGAAATGGCATCACACAGAGAGCAGGCAGCGTTGTGCTGTGCCTTGGGACTTCTCCCGAGCAGCTTTCACAATAATCAGTACACAATCACTACTTATTGAATAATTAAATGTATAAGAGTATTTGGAAACTGAAATACTGCAAGGGGGATAAAAGATGAAACTTATAAGGTAATGAAAGAAAAGAAGAGATACTTACTTAATGAAGGCAGAAATGATATTAAGTGAAGTATAGGCAAATACAGATGTAAAGGAGAAGACTGGATAAGAAGTACCTATGAATTAGATTCCAAGCAAGGTTGTGTCTGGAAAAAAAATTTAAGAGCAAGAAAAAAACCCAAAACTTGAAAGTTAGACATACTGAAATAATGAGGTAATGACTTTTACATTGTCCCGAGTTTTACTAGCATAGTGCGGATCTAGCTGTCCATTCAAACGGTGAGAAATGCATAAGAACTTGAAAAGATTTAAATAAGTCACACATAATTAAACATTAAGGAATTTTACCATAGAAAGGTTTTCAAATGTAAGATAGATTTTGTAAAAGTTTTTTTAGGTTCCATGTGATCACAGGAGTTAACAGAGATGCCAGCAATTACTAAGTGTACCCTTTAGGTAAATAACAAGGGGAAAAAAGTTTGCATTTGATAAAAATAGGACACTTCAGATAGGAGTTGATTCATTACTGAATTGAGCCATCGAGAAAGGTTGTGGAGCTGTCTTCAATCAAACTCTTTAAAAATAAGGTAAGCCCTGATCTGTCTGAAATAATGTCAGCTCTATGCTTCAAATTCTTTAGCTAATTTCCTTGTCCTATTACTCTGTCTAGTTTTAGAGAAAATTATGCTTAGAGTGACTATCAAAATTGGGTGGGAGGGCCTTAAAATCAGGAGGCCTTGAAATCACACCTGCATCATTACCTCCTGTCTTAAACAATAATTGCAAACTAGATGCCTAGCAGTACAGAAGTTTACCCTTTGTGGTATCAGGTATACCACTACTGGGCTCCAGGGAACGCTGGAAGAACTCTAAGCAGCCCTGCTTCAAGACTCAACAGTTCCAAAGCCATGATAATGATCATTAGCATTTTATGTGGATGGTCTAAAATCCTCCTCACAAAACCCATATTATAAATATTCTACCTTAAAAAATAAATATCGTCCGGCCAAGATGGAGGCATAGGCAGACACACTGTGCCTCTTCTCACAACCAAAATTAAGGACAACAAAGACTTAGAAACAAGAAAACAACCAGAACTCAGAAAAATCAAACTGTTTGGAAGGCCAACAATGATTCATCCAAACCAGTAAGAGGGGCAGAGTTGCGGCAGGAAAAAGCAGAGGTGCGGACCAGGCACGCAGGCAGCAGTGGCTGGCAGCCCCCAGGTACACAGGTGGCGACTAGCGGACCCCGGGCACGGAGTGACAACTGTGCAGAACCAGTGAGGCCACACAAGGCAGTTGGCTGACCGGGTGGTCCCACATTCACCCACAGATAATCCAGGCAAAGGGGAAGCGGTGGAAGGGAGTGGAATCTGAGAGTGAGCGGAGCAAGTGCCATTGTCTCCTCTCAGACCCCGCCCCCACATACAGCGTCACTACCCAGCGACTGGGCTGTCCCGCCCTGGGGAACACCTAAGGCTCCACCCCTCATTACCTAACAGCTGCGACTAGACCCCCTCCCCCAAAAAAACAACCCAGAAATGAAAATGGCTCAAAGTGGAGAACAAATCAAAGCCCCAGAGCCAATTCATCTAAGCGATAAAGAGATTGCCAACCTATCAGATGCACAATTCAAAACCCTGGTGATCAGGATGCTTACAGAATTGGTTGATTTTGCTCACAAAT